>RXPK01003395.1:0-74084 GCA_004143645.1 Protaetia brevitarsis
AGATCATATTTTATAATTTATATTTAAATTATAATAAACCATCAAATCATAAACTAATCAAATAAGAACTTTAGGTAGCTATAACTTGATTAATTTACACAGAAAGCCTTATTTTTTTAACTTAGCAGTAAATGTACTTTTTAATTAGGCAGTGATTTCATTGTTCCATTTTTAAAATATATTGCATAGTACAGCTGTATATCCAACTATAACTATATTTTGAATTGTATATTAAATTTATCTTTGATTTTAAAAATGTTAGTTGCTACTTGTCGAAAAAAAATCGGTAATGTCTTTTTTTCAGGTTAGTACACTATCCCAACTATTTAATATCTTCAAACTAGATTAACTAGATTTTATATTCTGTATATAAACTAGAATTTTTTTGTGTATTGTCAGGTAAGTCAGGTACAAAAGATTTAACATAATTTGGTATAATATTTGAAACGTCACTTTTCATATTATCATTGCTTTATAATATTATTTTGACTCTTTTAAGGAGAAATACAATTTGAAATCCTATAATAACATGTAATTAGCAGATGAGATATTGCGCACATCTTGAAGTAATTGGCAGGAACACGTTTCCCACTTGCAAAAATAAAATAAAATTAATTTGTGCATCATATACGGTAAGAAGGTCCGTATTACGGATTTTTATAAAATTAAGGTATCTACTCTTTACCCAGATCTCCGCAATGAACTAAATCGTAATTAGTAAAGTTTGAGATTGACCCAAAGTAAAGTATTCTAATCTCTTATTAGGTCTGTTTTGGTTCCAACTTTGGATGGTTCTATTACGGTTCAAAGCAAACGCTCACGTGCGTAGTAAAAAGTTTCCCACTACACGACAAGGTCATGATCTGTGCTGGTCTACTGCTCTGAACGGTAATAGAACCGTCCGAAGTAAGTACCAAAACAGACCTATTATGTTTAACAAATATCATTAGAATATCTTTAAGCATTAATTAATAGAATGACAAATTAGCACCCTGTATTTCGAAAAGGAATCGATATTCGAAAAAATAGATTATACATTTTTGTTTTAAAATTTAGTGAGGAGTATCCTCATTTATTTTGTCAGAGAGGTTAGAAAACACCCTGTATATAAGTTTTAAAAGCGTTGCTTATTAACATATATCGAACAATGCGGTTACTTAAATATTCTTACTTAATGTATAAGTGGTAACAATTCTAATAATTTTGTGTTAACATGATTGACAGAAGTTCGTATATTGTCTGCCTTTTATGCCCTAAATATACAGTGACCGGCAGAAAATGCGCAGCATATGGGAAACTTTTTTGTCTTTGAATTCAGTAAATCCTTTTTCTTACAAATTACCTCTGCATGTCTTAAAACTAAAATAACACTCATCAATTTGCAGAAAATTTAACTGTATACGAGGGAAGGTCGAAAATATGAAACTACGCTAAGAGTAAAATATCTCAGTTTTTGAGTTTAGAAGATTCTTTTATTAATAAATATTGTTTCAACTTCAACACTATATCCAAATATACATTTTTGCTTAATTTTAGAAAAAAAATGAGAGTTAATCGTTTTTTTTTTTTCGGAATTAGCGAAAAAAAAAAACAAAAATTGATCGAGATTATACAGCTGTCATATCATATTCTGTGTATACTTTCTGAGAGAAAATCATGCATACTATGAGAAAATTAGTTCGTTTTAAAAATGTTATAGCCTGGAAAATGAAAACTTCAAAATTAGAATTATTTTTGCTGCACAATATGTTTTGTTTTTAAATGAAAATAATAACATCTAATTGAAATTGTAGTTTTTAGTAATTGTTAGAAAGTCACAATTAGTTTAACTTCGTCTTTCTGTTTATGCAGGTCTTAATGTTGATCACCACAAGTAAAAGAAAAAATAAAACACATTCGATTTGCAATAATGTCAACAACAGATATTAATTAACGTAAAAAATAAATATTGAACTTCTGTATGGCGTCTTTTATTTGGTAAACATTTTATCCATCTAGTATTAAATTCTCTTAGCAATGTTCCGTAAAAAACAGGACTGATTTACGCGATATGTTATCCAATTACATTTTCTAAGTGGTCGATATTTCTAAACGGTGGAAATTTGTAAAAGTTGTCTTTTTATGTAGTCCCAAAGAAAGGAATTCATTGGGGGTAGGTTTGGCGATCTTGGAGGCCAGAAATATTTTTAATAACATCGAAGAGGAAAAGAAAGAACATTTGGTGGTTTTTGAGGCAAAAAAAAATTTGGAAATATGGTCTAGGTTGCAACTAGTTTGTTTTATTTCAAAGCAAAACAAGTTGTGCAGCAAAAATAATTTTCATTTTCCAGTTTTCCTTTTCAAGGCAATAAAAATTTTGAAACTAACTAATTTGACATAGTATGGATGATTTTCAATCATAAATCATACACAGAATAAAATATAACTGCTGTATGATCTCAATCAATTTTGTATACCGGGTAAATCCGAAAAGCGATGAAATCTCATTTTTTACTAAAATTTGCTAAGCGAAACTTGAAATATTTGAATATAGCGTTGAATTTGAAACAACGTTTATTAATAAAGGAATCTTCTAAACTCAAAAACTGAGATATTTTACTCTTAGTTTCATATTTTTGACCTTCCCTCCGTGTAAGATGAATTTTCGTGCAGATTTGCTGAGTGTTAAGTTTCAGACATGCAAAGGCAATTCTAAGCAAAAAGATTTATTAAATTCAAAGACAAAAAAATTTCTTATATGCTGCGCACTTTCTGCCGGTTACTCTATATTTATAGTAAATTGAAGTAAATTAATTTGTGACTACTAGGCAATTAATTAACAACTTCTGTTTTGCACTTGCATTCTTTTTATGAAATGGCAATCTTGAATCTGTCCCATAATATTTCGTAAATTTGGATTAGGTTATAGATAAGGTAGGATTAGGTACTGTATTTTGAAATCCTTGAATGTGGTATGTGAAAATGTATATATGAAGAAAACCGATATAGAAACAAATCTTGTTTCTATTTGCATTGACATTATGTCTCACTTTTAATTCGTTGTTTTGTTTTGTTAGCCTCTTTTGTTTATTATGTTTTACTTTGAATGTCTATATTTTACTTTTTACCTTTTTTTTAATTTCGACATTTTTAAGACCTGAAGATGACGTGCCAAAGCCGAAACATGTGGTCTTAAAATATTTTAAAAACTTTTTGGTGAATGTAAGGACGTTTTTCTTCACATACACTTTAGATTAGGTATGGTATTGTGACTACTATATAAATTTTGCACGAGTTTTAAACTTTGGAAAAATACTTCCGCACAAAAAGAGTTACCTACATTGTAATTGTATACGTATAAAGTAGCTTCCATTTACGGATACAGCGTTCTTTTCAATTTTAAAAGAGGTTCTGATGGTTATAAAAATCATTAAAGTAGTTTTGGTTAACTGAATATTAATGGCACATAATACATAGTACACATAGAGATGAATTTGTAAATGTCCATTTTGGAAATTAAATGAAATGTGAAAACTCCTTTTTATTATCTCATTGGGTTGATTATTAATTTATTTTACAAATAACTTCAGCTGTAACATCCTCACTTAGAATGATCTAACGGAGTATGTTAAAATGATGAAACGGCATCCTTTGGTTATGTTAGTTAACTAAAATGGCAAAATTGATTATTATCAATTTATTTTTAAGGAATCAAAAAAAGGGAAAGGTCAATATGAAAATGTGTAAAAAAGGGGAAAAAAACTAAAACGAAGAGAAAATTATGTGCTTGCGGGTTGAGGATAAACAATGTTCCACTTTTTTTCATAATTCGTACTAACTTTACCTCTTCAATTTTTTAAATTTTCGATTGCTAAATATTCGTAACTTTGCCATTTCGAAAAGATTCGATTCTATTACATAACCTAAGAATGCGTTTTCCCATTTTAAGGTACACTGAAAGGACGATTCTAGCTGAGAATAGCCTAACGACAGAAACTAGTTCTAGAGTAAAGTAATAATCGAACCAATGAGAATATAAAAAAAAATTTTAAAAACATATTTTCAAATTTAATAAACGTGAAGATTTCAATTAAATGAACTCTGTCAGGGAACTTCCATTTCGACGATATTTCCCTTTTTGTTAGGAAAAAATCAGAGATGCTGAATTTCTCTTTGCAATTTTATTTTTAAACAAGTAAAACTTCTATGTAACTTCACTGCCTTAGAAATTTTACTTGTGAGTATCTCACACTACATGAAAAAACCTTCGAAAAATTACCTATAAAGAAGTATTATCTTTAAAAGTGAAATACTTGTACGGTTTTAGGAGCACAAAATTGCCCAAATTCGTATAGGAATTGTATCAAAATGTTTTTAGTGCGTACAATAAAGCAAATTGAATACATTAAAACCGGCATAAATGAATCGCAACAATATACTGCTCCCGTTTAGTTTCGTAACTAATGAATTTCTGCATTGAACAGATGGCAACACCTACGAAAGAATGTGTATGCATATTCAGGAGGAACTGTAATGACGTAAAAAACCGACACCATCGTCGCCGCTGATGAAACACTCCGACTTTCATCGCAATTTCGCGCGAAATAAGTTGATCCGGACATATTGCGATTCCATAAATATTCAACTGCATTTCACCTTTACGATCTTCGCCGGACTATTTGCGAAACAAAGTTCCTGAATATTTATCTGCTCCGGAAAAGAAAACTAGCGACGACGGAGGGGCAACGAAACGGAGCCGGGCTTCCCTCATATTTATTTATGAATGAAAACGAATCAGCGAATTACGAGCTCCTTTGAGTATCGCACGGAAGCTTTAGCGGTACGGGAGTTCTGTTTTATTTTCTTTTTTTCCGTTATACTCTGTTTTTTTATTTGTATTACGCAGTGTATTTATTTTTCTTTTATTTTATGTGTTCCTTTATTTTTTTTATAACCCATAAAAGTACATTGTTATGTCGTTGACGTCTTAACGTATGTAAATATTTACGAGATAATAGTAAAAAAAAAAAACAATAAAAATTCTATTGCAAAACTTATATTTACTACCTTTATTTAGATAACTGCTCATGCGTATTCGTAAAGTAGGTTACATAAGTCTCCTATTTGTATAATACACCTGTGTGAAGTTAGCCCCACATTTATAAAATGTAGATAAACTAATTAGAGTTCTACTTGCCCCCGAAGAGTTCTAGAGTTCTCAATCGATTATAAAAATAGTTCTAGCATTTTAAGTTGTCAAAACGATATTTAAAAAAATGGGGGGCCAACTTCACACCAACTGTAACTTTCATGAGCTAGAACTCTGCAATTTCCACTCGAATCGCTTTGAGTCATAAGGATAATTTATGGAACTCTTTGGGGGGCTATCAGAACTCTAAAAAAAACTCAGCGATTTTTCAAAAAAAAAAATTCAGGAATTTTTTGCGCCAATGAAAATAGAACGAGCCAGAACACTGTTATTTCCATCCGAATCTCTTCGAGTCGTAAGGATAATTTATAGAACTCTTTGGGGGGCTACCGGAACTCTAAAAAAACTCACCGATTTTTCAAAAAAAAACAGGAATTTGCTGCGTCAATGAAAATAAAAAGAGTCAGAACTCTTCAAAAATTTTGGAATAATTTCTTCAGAGGCTTGTATCACAATTACCTTTCCTTTAAAAACAAATGGCATCATGACATGATCCTGGAAAATTAATTGTAATATATATCTCGAAACCTACAAGTTTAATGATTACTGAAACTATGGAAAATATTACTATGATAAGGCTTTACAAATAATTGTCATCGACTACCGCTTGCAAAATTAATGATGGCCATCCTTTCCTGTTAATGAAATCTCTATATCCATCCTTTGGTGGTAATATCGGAATGTGAGTCCCTGTTTAGTAGCAAAATATAATGAAGAAAAAATACTTTTCCAAAAATATTACCATCAATAAAGCAAAAAACTTGTTCTATCCTTTTTTATTTTAATGCAAATGATATTTCCCTTGCTTCGCTGCATTTGGAAAGTAAATATATTGCCTGCCTTAATAAACTTTAATTTATGGCTTGAAACAAATTCATATGCACAGGTTATGAACGGTAGACTTATGAATCCAAAGAGTGAACCTACTGTTCTATATTCGCAACAACTTGCAAGTTTGTAAAGCGCAACAGCAACTATTTTTTCTGTTGGCAAAGATCTCTTTACTTTATCGTATTTTTGCAATTCATTATGTAGTCTATTGCAAATAAAAGTAAATATTGTTTTGGAAACTCGGAAATTTTCTATCCACTCATTTTCATCAAATTCCTGACAAACTATTTTTCGCCAATATTCTTCACTTCTAGTTTTTTTTTTAAAAATCTGCTTTCTCTACCTTTAAGTCAAAAAAGGCACCACAAAAGTCAATTTTTGGCATAAATTTTGCAATTGCATTATTGTGCCTATCTTTCTTTTTTATTTTTCTTCTTATTCTACATCTTCTGCGCTGTAATCGTTGTTTAATTCGAAGGAAATGAAATGTTGAAGAGCTAATAATTGTATCCAAAATCCCACACATAAATTTACTATTTCTTTCATGTTTTATTAAAAAAAAAACACCGGCAGATATAAATCGTTATATGACAAGTGACAACTAAAGTTGTATAAGGTTATGTTTTTACATCATTAATTTTTGGTACAAACTCAAACGGTTGGCCATAACCCTTGTAAACTGCGGCAAATTTCAAAATATTTCAATGCGTATTATTTTTATTTTGCATTGCGTGAAAAGCATAAACTGATGAAGTTTTCGATTCGCAATTTCTAATGCGCATCTAGAACGCATAAACGTAGTAATTGACGCAGAAATTCCTGAGTTTTTTTTTTTTTTTTGAAAAATCGCTGAGTTTTTTTAGAGTTCCGGTAGCTCCCTAAAGAGTTCTATAAATTATCCTTACGACTCGAAGAGATTCGGATGGAAATAACAGAGTTCTGGCTCGTTCTATTTTCATTGGCGCAAAAAATTCTTGAATTTTTTTTTGAAAAATCGCTGAGTTTTTTTAGAGTTCTGATAGCCCCCCAAAGAGTTCCATAAATTATCGTTATGACTCGAAACGATTCGAGTGGAAATTGCAGAGTTCTAGCTCATGAAAGTTGCAGGTGGCGTGAAGTTGGCCCCCCATATTTTTAAATATCGTTTTGATTACTTAAAATGTCAGAACTATTTTTAAAATCGATTGAGAACTCTAGAACTCTTCGGGGGGCAACTGGAACTCTAATTATTTTATCTAAATTTTATAAATGTGGGGCTAACTTCACGCAGGTGTATAATACCGTCACAGACAATACGAGACGTGCAACTCCAAATGTTAATTTTTTGATTCTTCGTCAACAGTAAACTGGTCCTATTGTACAATACAACATAAACTATATAACCGGAACAAAGAATATTCCGGCTGGCGTACTATTAGATGTCCCAGCTAGTCTGAATTTTAGAAAAGTGTATACGACCAAACAAATATTAAACGTGATCTGACGTAATAAACGTAAGTGGAATTTTCAGTTGCACAAACGCGAAAACTATAAGATAAACCGAAGAGTCGGTTGCGAGACGAATGAAAGTGGTTTAAACTGCGCGCGCAGCGAAGTGGTAGAGCGTTCATTCAATGAATTGTCATTTCGCAAAATTATTATGAAATTAATATTAAAGGAGTCAAAACAAGTAACAGTTTAGTAAATAAACAAAAACACAAACATACTATTGGCTCCATGGATTAATATTCGTTTTATAATGAAAATTAAAACATATTTTTGTGTTAAAGCGAAGCTATACACACGAATATTTGCTTTTTATTTATTTCGTCAAAATGCCAATTAACTTTTTCATAGCACATATTATATCTTATTTACCACTGTTGATTTATTTGCGGCGATAAAATATTTTTGCTTTTAGTGGACTAGTGGAGATTTAAAATAATCTTTCTTTCTTGATATATAAATTTATGTTAAAGAATATTATCTTGGCTAAAACTGAAAGAAAAATATTATCTTGCTAAACTGAAAAAATATCAAAACATTAAAAAAGTGTATCTATAAAATGTAAATTTTTTTTTTAAATTCACTCTCAGAAATACCATGATGTTTGAAAAACATAACCTCATATTTGTTTCCAAAATTATTGTTTACTGTTTTCATAGAATAGTCGATGGCGTATGGAACAAGCAATTTTTTTTTATCATTTTTGCCTTAAAATGTAACTAAAACATTACAGTACAAGTTTCAATCGCAGCCCAGTAAACAAAATTCAAATGTTCCGCAATTATATTTAGTAACTTCAACTTAAAGGTATTCAAATAACCATTAACGTAATACAAAATCGCAGGTAACTTCATGCTTTAATGTTGAAGTTCCTGAAAATAACTGCACGAAATTGAATTTGGTTTACTGGAGGGGTCTTTACAAAAAAAAAATATGCAACATTATTATTATCTGGTTGCACTTTTAAGGTATTTCCCTCAATTTTGTTTTTATCAAAGTGTACAAGCACAAGTATGCTAGCATCAGACATGAGCTTTTGTCGCTCTTGAACTTTTCTGTTTCGTTGTTTGTAGAATCAATATAGAAAATATAATTGTTGGACATTATATTATTGTACATATCTTATAATGATTAAGAACTGTCAAACTATATATTTGTAAAAAAAGTGAATAAAAATAGAAAAAAAGGAGAGAATTAGCAGAATTCAAATTTCCTGCATTTACATTTTCTACAAGATTTTTCATTTTTTTTTTCGTTCGCTGCTTTTAGGAAATCTCAGATTGCTTTTGGAAATGAGACATAATACTAGAAAATTTTATAGGCATGCAACCAAGTGCAAATGCAGACTTTTTATAATAAAGCATAAAATTGGAATTTTTATAAATCATCAATAAAAATCATCGATTATAGCGTACCTCTGTTTAGTACATTAATTAAATAAAGTATACTAGATACATTCATAAAGAACAACTTTCCAAACATACATTCATCCTCTAAAATAACTTGGATAAATATAAACCGCAAAACTAACACCTAGCATCCGATTCTCAGACCATCTACTTATTTATATTGCCATGGGGTAGAATTCATATTTGCCGCGATTATTTACGCGTATTATATGCGTTACTGCAATAGAAATAGATTTCTGAAATACAACAGCTGTAATACTCAAGTGCTTCCATATCACGTACATAGTTCGGTTGGCACCTGTTTATTTCCGTACGTCTCTTGCCCCGCCCTTTTTAACTACCACGCGAAGAAGCTACAGTGGCGCCGCTCTAAAGTACGCCAGCGGAACTATACGTCTTTAACCATATATATACTAGTATTATATTTGATTGTACTAAGATGACGTCACTATGGAAATTATATACGCAGAACGCAAAGGAATCTGCGGATTTATTACTAAATAGGTGCTTTTTTTTCCAAGGGGATCTAGTTATAGATAGGGGAGAAGCATAAGCATATTACGGAATAAGCGAGTAGAGAATCTAGGGATGCAGATGATTTAGGGTTTTCTGATTCTGAAATAGAGGTTGCTTTCAGGTTGATGAATCAAAGCAAAGCGGCGGGCATAGACGGTATTACTGCCGATATTGCGTTAAGGGTTTATGAGGCAGTACCGTATTTTTTAGCGAAATTTTTTAATAAATGTTTAGATAGAGGCATTTTTCCAGCTTGCGGAGACGTCAATTAGTTAAGGTTATTCCTAAACCGGGTTAAGATGATATGACTAGTTATAGGCCTATTAGTCTACTACCAGTTATCGTAAAGGCATTAGATAGCTTAATTATAAATAGAATAGAATTCTTTATGCGACCAGAAAATTCTATGAATGTAGGGCAATATGGGTTTAGTAAGGGTAAAACAACTGTAGATGCAATAAATAAAGTTGTAAATTGTGTTAAAACCGCTAAGTTAGAAAAAGTATATAGCGCGATTTTATTATTAGATATTTAAAGGTGCTTTTGATAATGCCTGGTGCCAAAAATTATAGTAGAATGAAAGCGTAAAAGTTGCCCAGGCAGTTTAGTTAGAATTGCTAGTGGATATTTCTCTGATAGAGTGGCGGTAGTTAAGGAACCAGGTATTAGTATTACAATGGAAATTACTAAGGGTTGCCCGCAGGGTTCGCGATCGGAACCGGGGTGTTGGCATATTTTATACGATAGTCTCTTTGAAATTATATTCCTGGAGGGTTGTGATGGATAGTCGCGTACGCGGACGATACTACGTTATTAGTTAAAGCAGGGCAATATAATACCTTAAAAAGTAGGGCTAATCAGGCTTTAGCAAATCTTTTAAATTGGAGTTTAGGTAATAAATTAAATTTGAATGTGGACAAATCAGAGGCGGTATTTTTTGGCAAAACGAGGCAAAGAAAGCCTGCATTTAAATTAGGGCAGGGTAAAATTTATTGCTTTGGATTTGTTAAATATCTGATAAATTAAATTTTAAAGCCCATATTTAGTATATTACTGCAAAAGGTAGGGAAATGAGTAATAAAATTAGAACATCGGCTAGGGTTTAAACGGTAACGCGGCGGGTACTATTTACAGGGACGCTACGGAACCGGTAAAGTTGTACGCGGGGCAATATGGGCACACGCGTATAAAATTAAAGAAATAAAAAAATTAATCGGGGCGTAAAGATTGTTAACAGTTAGTACCATGAACGCGTACTCATGTATTTCGGCAGAGGCGGCGTGCGTTATTTCGGGTATATTACTAGTAGATTTACGTTTGAGGGAACTTAAATTTTGTATAGACGCGAATAAAATAGAGTTTGAGAGTTTAATTACGGCAATGGAAATTACAGTAGAACCGGCGATTTAGAAAGACAAGTAGATGTAGAGAGGTGAATTCATCAAGAAGTATTACTTATAACAAATTCATAGGCACTTTTAAAGAGGGTTTGAGAAATTTTTACGGATGGGTCGAAGGATGAGGGTGGTACAGAGGCGGCTCTTGTTGCTTATAATAGGTGTATTGAAATACATAATCAAAAGTTTAAATTAAGGGATCATTGCAATATTTTTTAGGCAGAATTAGTTCCCGTAAATCAGGCATTATGTTATACAAAATAAACAGTACTGAAATGCGCATGTGTCAACTGTGTATGTGTCATGCACTGAAACGTACGGAGTGGTTTGCGAACGTGGTTACAACGTATGTGAATGTCTTTTTAATGTTAGTTGCTTCAGGATGGTTCTCACTGTTGCAGAAAAAGTTTTTATCGTGGAGCACTATTTTCGGTCATACGGAAAAGAATCCAAGCTTAAAAGAAGTTGTCGACGAATTTAGGCCAACTTTATGAAACAGGCTCCGAGCAACGCTGTTATGTTAGCAGTTGTTGACAAGTTTCGTCGTACGGGAAGTGTGCTTTGCCAATGAAAGGTCAAGTGGGTCGCCCAGTGACAGTCACAACCAATACTAATCACGGGCGTGTTTTGAATCAGGTGCTGCAATCGCCGAAACGAAGCCTCCGAAGATTATCATTAAAATTGAATATCAGTGATCCATCCCTTCATCGAATATTCAAGAATATTGGTGGGTTTGCATACAAAATATAGACCAGGCAGCGTGTGTTGACTACGGATTATGAGGAAGCGTCGTTCTTGTCGAATGTTTGGTTTTCCGGTGAAAGCCATATTCATTTAAACGGATACATTAACAAGCAGACAACACGATTTCTTGGATTCGAACGCCCCGACATAATCGTCGAGCAACCCCTTCATAATGACTGTGTTACCTTTTGGTGTGCTGTATCCGCACATCTGCATATGGCATATTGGGCCTGTATTTCATTCAAGCAGATGATAGAACGCCATTAACTGTAAATCAGAAGCGCTACAGAAAACACACCATTTCTGCATGATCTTCAGCGATTTTGTCGTGCCAGGACCCTAGCACGTAATCAACAATGGTTTCAGCAGCACGGGGCAACCTGTCACACGGCTAGGGAGTCTCTTTAAATGCTGCGCAATCATTTTGGGGATCGCCTTATTTCGTGTGGCACTGATTTTCTATACCCATCGCACTCATCAGACCTAACACCATCTGATCCGTACCGATTCACCGTCTGACATTCCGGAATTGCGGATTAAAATTCAACGTTTTTTTCGTGCCATGCAACAACCTGTGTTCACAGACATGTTTGTGAACCTTCGCGAACGCTACGAATACTGCTTGAAACTGAACGGAGGGCCTCTTGAATATCTGTTTTATCGGGAACGTCGTCGTGAATAATGTTTGCAACACTATATAATGTTAAAGTATCGCTATATAATGTAAAGTAAATACATAAATAATAAATAATAAACTTTTCATAATTTCAGTACTGTTTATTTTGCCGCATACTGTATTAGGCGCGAGTGGAAATTTATACGGGACGCGCGAATTATAACAGATAGCTTATCCGTATTAGAGGCGTTAGGGAATTTAAAAACTCCCACTGATTTGTTATTAGGTACTTGGGATATGTTGTGTGAGGGAGGGATAAAACTTTTTTGGATTAGGGCTGATGTAGGTACAGTCGGTAATGAGAGGATCAATTAGCTAAAGAGGCGGTGTCTAGAGGGGATAATGCGATAATTAGGTATAGGTTAATTTCGGCTTGCGTAGTTGAAAAGCGTTTAGGGATAAACATGATAATGATTGGCAGGGTATGTGAGATATTTCTTTAAATGGCAGGTGGACTAGGAAATTTATAGGTAATGTTACAAGTGTTAGGAAAATGAGGATTAATTTGTCGTATCAGGCGGTAGAATTAATAACACTTCACGGTAATTTTAAATCATATGTATGTAGAATTGGGAGGGTTAATGATTCGCATTGTGAATGCGGTGGGGTAGATACAGCCGGGCATGTTTTATTCGAATGTCCACTCACTGACGAGTGGGGGTCACGTACGGAAGTTAGGGCATTAGCTAAGGCGTTAAATTAGCCGCGATGCGAAATAGATGTTAGAGATAATGACTCGGTCGAATGGTGGGAATTTTCTAGTAATGCTGCTAAGGAACTATAGGTAGGTTACGGCATGATATTTAGATAGTTAGTAGGGTAGGGGGTATTTATTAATGAAAATTTTATAGTCTTTGGTGGTCTGAATTAGTATTAATTTATGATTTCGACATGGTTGGGGTGTATAAATAAGTATGATGTGTGGAAGAGAGCAGCTACCTGGAAAACCGGCACGTGCTGTTGGAATTCAGAGAACGTGGAGGCTGCCTCTTCAAAACGCAGAAGGATAACAATAATTTGCTGGCTATCAAGGGAGCTTACAAGGTCTGGGACTTCTTCAGAGTGGTTTTTGCCATGGTTTTCCTTTACTCCGTGGCCATTGATTTTATATAAGTGTATTATATATAATCAACGTTCTTGGCGAATGCAGGGAGATAACGAAAGTCGTTCCATGGGCGCATATAATAACAACTGATAGTTGACTGATTTACAGTAGGCTCGCAAATATATGAACGGATCACATTTCTCATATTTCAGCATATCACATAAAGTAGTATTCATATAATTGCAAGGCTACGGTATTATATTTTTGTTATTAGCAATCATAAGGAAATTATTTAGTTAGAGTAGGAACATTTCAATTGCTATGGAATCCATATAGTACTTAGAATAGGTAGCCTCGTGTAGTACCTTTTTAGGTGGAGCACGGGGTTGGGATGATTTGTACCTAATTATTAGTTTTTCATAATAAAGTATGGAAAGTAGCGCGGACATAGCCTACATATATTACCTACTCTGATTTTATTCTATTTCTATTTAAATCCAGAAATGGGAAAAGTACATGCGCCTGTACAAGTTATTTCACATACTATATCGGCCTGTAAACATTTATAAATGGAAACTAAATCTATGCATAAAAACTTGCTGTAGTTGCCATACATATTGCAGTGAGAATCGGGGACCACCCACCGTCCTTCCTCCTGCACGCGTCTTCCAAACAAACTAAAAGCAGCAGTACTAATCTGGAACGCATTGATGAACGTAGGTCTCCGCTGCTATCAGTTATTTCTTTTCAGCCTTTTATTTATTTCTTTTTAATTTTTTTATAATCTTTGTGGTTATTTCATTTTGGTTTTTCTGTCATAGTTGTTTATTATAAACTCTTTCCGCTGCAATGTTAATTTATACATGTGAAGAAAAGGAGGAAAAAATTAAATGGACATAATTAAATTCGGACAGCAGTGCTCAAGAAGTAGTTGGCCGTTTTGTATCTGCTTTTCAAAATAGGACGGTCTAAACTGTAGCAACAGTTTTAAATATTATACACAAACGTGAATACATGTTATGCCACCAATTGTCAAAATGACAATTCTCTTGCTTGCACAGCAAGTGCCGTACAATTGTTTTTGCAAAAAGCTTTTGGTGATCAACTTACAACCACGAGACCTGCAGTAGCATTACCACTTCGATCTTCCTTTCATATTTTTGACCCTGCCTTGTATACAGTTCGATTTTCGGCAGATTTGTTGAGTGTTATTTTAGTTTAAAGACGTGCAGAGGTAAATTGCAAAAAAAAGTTCAAAGACAAAAAAAAATCATTATACTGCGCACTTTCTGCCGGTCACTGTATATTTTTATCTATATGATTCTATATTTTTAGGAATAATCATAATCAACACATAAATGACAAAATATGAAAATTAAACATTTTTGAACTTACCGCCGAAGTAATGCGTATCGGATGTCCAGGTCTAGCATAAGGAGTTTTCGGCGTACATGTCAACGTAGAGAGAGTTCCATTAAATAATGACGGAGATGATGACTGTTGTACCGGAGTACTGGTAAAATATCTACTCGTTGGTGTTGAAAGCTGGCCAGACTGCAAGAGCAATGATCATTGAATGATTATCAATCTGCAACTTCAAAATACGCTTACTTTCAGTAACACCTTCAGCTTCTCAATATCTTTCTTGTAAGTATCAATCTGTTTGTAAGACTTTACGACTTCACTTTTTGCTTGAGTATACTTGTGTATAAGTTGACTCCATAAATTGTGGTGATTCCTCATTTGGAATTCGTAAACCTACAAGATCTTCACATAAGAATTCTCTTAAAGTAAAATAGGAAACATTCAAAAACCTTTTTTACGTTATCCAACAATTGCGGTAGAGGCTTAAAAAACATTCTAACTTCTGGCTTCATGTCATTCCCCAATACAATGGTCCTGCAGGATTTATTGCAAGCAACACACTTGCTTTCATTGTCACCTATAAAGTGTATTTTAAGAAACATATAATACAATATATACGCACTGCTTATTTGAATAGAAAGAAATTGAGAAAAACCCAGAAATTGATTGATGGTTTAAGTCATTGGAAAGAAACAATGCTTACAAGCAACAAACAATGATTAAATTAATAATTTAATTTTGCTTTATGTTAATAGTTTCATAAACAATAGAAACCTTGAATAACTGTTTTAATTCACAAAATGCTTTAATAGATGCAACAAACGTAAAGATATCCCGTTAAAATACAATTTATAATATACGGGCAAGTTGGCCATTCTTTGAACCTTTAATTTGATCTACATTTTTATGATGAAGTTTAAGTACCCTTAATCCTTACAGCTACAGCTATCTACTACAGCTGATACAACCCAGATAACATGCAAGCTTACGAAAAGGTTTTCACTTGCTTAATTTTACATTGTCGACGACAAGCTTGACAGTAAAAGGTTATGACAACGTTATTATAACATTTACGGCGACAGGTGTAACAGTATGAACCTTGAAACAAGGTTGCCATACCATTTACGGCAACAAGGTTCACAGAACTTCCTCAATGAAAACGTTGTGACAAGGTTGTTATATCATTTACGGTGACTTCGTGTGTTTCCGGAGTGATTCGGCCTCAATCGTTCATCGAGATTGATATGCGTTTGTGCTGTGTTTGAACTGCTTCAGTATATAATAGTTTGAAACATCTTTCACGCAAAACCAAGTACTACCTAATTTTGTATCTTTTACTAGATATGCGTTGTTGCTTCAAGAATATCAATAGTTTATAATCCTAAACGAATTGTGTACAGAGAAATCAAATGGAGACGTGCGTGGGCCAAGCTCGGTATTCCGTATAATATTTTTTACTACTTTACTCCATTTGATTTACTAGGTGTACGCTGTACCGTAGGGGAGGGTGGGGCAAGATGGGGTCACGAGGCATGATGGGAACATCGTCTTACCTACAAAACAGTAGTAAGCATCTGTCAAATAATAGCAGTCCTAATATTGACAAGTGCTGTTTTATGTTTGTTGTAATGTAGGAAACTTTACTAGTCGTAATAACAAAGTTATTGCTGTTTGTGCGTGAACTTTGCAATTTTCAGAATTTCTTTATTATTTTGATGGTGAGTTCAACGGCCAGTATCGGAAGCATAGGTAAATTATTTACAACTACACTTTTTTGTGCTTATTAATTGACATATATTGCATGTATTTTCTATAGTGCGTTATTTGTTTATTTCAAAATTAATATGTTATTTAACATAACCAGAAAATGTCCCAAAGAGGCAAGATGGGGCTATTGGTATGGGGCAACATGGGGACATCACTATCTCACTCTTCAGTCTGGTCCGTTATGCCTGGATATGCCATTATGCTTTCTCGAAGACATAATGCCTATTTCTCATGTTAGGAATAAAGTACAGGTTCAATCAAAGCGTAACAAGGGAAAGACAACAATCCTTACAAGCACTACATATAAAAATCTGCTACAAGAAAATAGAAGTTTGGAGAATCCCTAAGGCAACTAGAAGTGCTGAGGGAGAGTTAAAGGAAAAAAAAATGACAAAGAAGAAAACAGAAGAGATAAAGAAGCCGAATTTTGTAAGGAGAGCAAAGAGATAGATTTTTAGAAAACGTCAAGGGAATAATCAAGTTCTTCTGTTGAGGAAGATGACGCTCAATGTTAGTATTGTAAGGGAAGTATTGATACAATGCCATGGATGGCGAGGTTGGGTACATGGAAGCTGTGCGAATAACGTGGATGAGTTCGTCTTCTATTGTCTCAATTGTGAAGATTAAGTTTAATATTCTTATCGTTATTGCATTTTTTTTATTTTAAGTAATTCCGCTTTAAAGAATTTAAGCTTTGTTCCTGCATGTTTTTAAGAATATTTTAAGAATCTATTTTTTTTTTTACCTAGATTTATGGTACGACCCATTCTTAACTCACCTGGAACCCCATCTTGCCCCCATGGTGGGGCAAGATGGTGTATTTACACATTTCTTTTCCAAATTTTCTCACAACATCAAGAGTACCCATCGAAAAATTGTAAATTCTTCCATCAGCAGATAAATGTTTAAAGATTACAACAAGCGTACTTAGAACCTTGTATATCAATTTGCAATCCTGATGCAGTGTTCTAAAGCTTAATGTTCCCATCTTGCCTCACCTTCCCCTATATGTACATATATACTATTCCTGCGAGTACTGCAGTGAACGAAACTTACAATAAATAAAAAAGAATATGTATAATTTTAATTTAATTGCCCCAATAATTGCAAATAATTCTAACCTAATTTTCCACACTAAAAGTTGACAAAGTGAACATAAGCCAATGCAGCTAGTTAAGAGTTTGCATCAGACATCCTAAGAAAACCACTAGAAAACAATATTGCGGCGAGTTATGTTCTAAGGGCTAACAGGGAAAAGCTTAAAAGCCCTTTTCAGAAGACTGAAATGTTTAAAATTATTCTTGGTGAGTTTTCTGTTTAATAACTACTACATCAGGATAGTAAAAATAAAGTGTTTTGTAGTTGCAAATGAAATGTGTCAGACTATGGCGGAGGAGATTTGAAATTTCCAAGGCAAAGCCAAGCAAGAAGAAGAAGACTATGGTGGATAAAAAAGCCTATTTTCTTCATTTTCATTTTGTTGCTTCAGAAGATTCATCTTCAAATTGTGTTCCTTCAAAAACTGCTCTTTTTGTAGTTTAACAAATGCCATTTTTCCTTCTTAGTTTTTCTTAGTTTGGTTAATAGAAGTGTAATGTTTGCCTACTTTATATTGGACATTTGTTTAGAAGAGCTTTAATGTTATATTTTAGATATCACACAGACATTATGTTGTGCAAGTACAATTTGTGCAATTAAAAATGCACAAGTTGCAAAAGACAAAGCAATGATCATTACTACACGATAACGTTCTAAAATTTACATCAGACACATTTAAAGGGTTAACATATCACTTGGTGTAAAAAATATAAACAATGTTACAATTATGACTTGTGCATTACGGATTACGCGCATAGTACATACACGAAACTTTATTTGAGCAAATACTGCATCTGTCTCTTTCAAAATACAGATACATAAATACTTTATCCATGGTTATGTCTAAATTGTGTTAATGATTAATGATAAAGTTATGGCTAAATAAAAGGCAGCTTTCTTAGTTTTCTTCGATTATACTTATATCACTACTTATATCTGATTTTATGTATATTGGTTTCGGAAATCTGTTAATTGTACTAACGTTATATTTACAAATTTTTACCATGTATTTTGTGTAGTTGACAAACAATATTATGTTGTTGTAAAATAAAAGAGAAGTCTTCCGTATTATTATGTAATCAATATTCACTTATCGCGTATAGCTTGAAAAAGACATTCAATAATGTTGAAACGTCGTGAAACTAAGAAAATTGCCTTTCATTTAGCCATAATTTCCACTAACAATTTTGTCGCATAATAGAATATATTGGCGCACTAATAAACCAAGAAATTAATGATAAAGAACAACAAGTTTCAAGCTCCATCACGGTACAGCTATATTGGCTTACATGTACAGAATATAAATAAAAGTACTATAAAATATATTTTATTTTCTTTTTATGTCATCATATGTCAGTAGTACGTATATGAGTGTCTTTTTACAGTAATATGGGGGAAACAGTTAATTTTCATAGGGATTATATCCACGAAAATTCGTCGACTTTTAGGAAACTATAATAGTCCTTTCTCTTGTCTTCCCATTTCTGGTATTGTTTAATTTTGTAATGATTGTTTTTTTTGTCTATTACAGAGAATCGCAACAACACAATGGCAATGCAGAATAGATTCGATTATAGTGTTTTTCTGTATAAATATAAAAACACAGTCTAAATATGTATACCAGTATTCCACTTAACTGGTTCACTAAAGGTTTATGATGTTCTATTATTTACTTATAATAACTCAAAAACGGCAACATGTAGCTATAGGAATAACTAATGAATACTGACGTAATTATGGACGTAGAATCCAAAAATGAACAAAAAATTAGATCATTGTATTTAAAATATCAAAGTTGACGTCCATTGCCGGTCAACCGAAGTGATATTTTGGTTAAAGTATTTCACATTTATAGTTCCAATCGAACAGATAATGGTGCCAAAATCTCAAATATAAGTAAATAATAGAACATCATAAACTTTTAATGAACTACTTACGTGGAATACCCTGTATATAAATATGTAAAAGTTTCTTTTTTTATTATTAAACACTGAAATTCTCATATAGTTTTACTTATTTCCGCGAGTGCGCCTTCATATACTCAATTCCTATTTTCTTTTGATTGTCGCAAGCTCTTATCAAGGTTTGTACAAGCTTATGAATACCTTGTTATTATAGCGTTGTCATATGCTTTTACAGACAAGCTTATGAAAACCTTGCCCTGTGTCAACTAGAAACCTTCACATAACTTTGCTACAAGCTTACGCCTTTGTCAATGACAAGCTTACCACAAGCTTGCACCCTTGTCGGGATATCTTAAATAAAGTTTGTGTAAACCTTAAATTGTTATCTGGGAAGTTCCTGCAATAGCGCAGTTTATAAAATATATGCGTTAATTCAACCACAAAAATCGTAAATTCAACAACAATTTAGGCTTAAGTACAACGAAAAAGCTTTTTTTTTTGTTTGAATGAATACAAAGGTTAATGTCATCTTATTTTTATTGGTTAAAAAGTAAAATTGATGTATGTTTACTAAACATACCAATTTAATACCGGTTTGTATTCATACAAAAAATACAATTAACTAGATACTTAGTTGTGCTAGTACATACTTGTTGATGTAAAACAATAATCGTTTGGAATTAGTAATATTTTGCTTAAGTCAAGCAAAAAATTATTGCGAAATCAAATAATTACTTTATTCATTCAAAATATGTTTTTTTTTTTTACTTGAAGCAAATTTAAATTGCCCGCAATTATTCTTAGTAACTTCAACGTTGAAACATAAAATTACCTTCCATTTTGTACTACATTAACAGTTATTTTAATGCATTTACGTTGAATTCACTAAAAATAGTGGCGGGAAATTTAAATTTGGCTATTAAGGAAATCACCTATAATTTTGTATTATATTAATACTTATTTTAATACCTTTATGCTGAAATTACTGAAAATAAATGTGGGAAATTTAAATTTCTTTGCCTAGGATGTAAGGAATATCATTTATTTTTACCTGCTGTGTAATATGATATTGTGTTATAAGATTAAAATTTATATTATTATTTAAAGTACTAATTCAAAAACTAAAGTATTTTTATTAAATTGTAGGTATAGTATTAAATCACAGTATTTTTGAAATCTTCGCACACTTTAAAAAATCAAAAAGTTTTTCCAAGTTTATATCCGTAGTAAGTCGGTGAAAAAAATTTAAAAAAATATCAATATTTCACAAAATGAAAATTATTGATTAGACCCACAAATTGCAAAGTATGCACTATTGCCGCAAGTTTCAAAATCATATCCCAGTTAGAAGTTCAATAAAATAGCATGAGCTGGTTCAATGAGTATCCTGTACCTGTATATTAATGTTGTTCTAATAACAAGGTGGTCATCCTAGAACCGGCTACTTGAAAACGGTTATATTGAAATATCCGTTTTCGGGGAAGGTCCGTATATACTAGGTTGCCTCGTAAATTTTCTGCCAATCAAGAGAAAAAGCGCGAACGCTGTATCACGTATGCTGTGTTTAATAAGTGGTGAATATATGTAAAAACAAATGGCGATTTTCACTTCCAGACTAAATATTTATTTTTTTACGAAAATCTTAATTTAGATTTTTTTTTAATTAATGTTTTGTCAACAAGAACGTGTCTTGAAATATAATTTCAAGTTCTTTTTATTATTACAGAATACCCCAATACCAAATTATATAGTCAAAGAAATGTTCCACTAGTGTACTACAGATGGCACCGCAGTATTCTCTTATGGAAATATTACCACCACAAGCGTACAACAATAGAAAATGCTGGTGGTGTCATCTATAGTGCGCCAGTGGAATATTTCTTTGACTCGAGAATGATCGCGAGGCGCCTCACCACAGCGTCATCACGTATCCACCCTCCCCTTTCCCCGGGCCTCCCCTGCAACTTACGAGGCAACCTAGTATACGTATACAGACCTTGGTTTTTGGGGTACTTGGTTTTCAAGACTGGTTATATCCAAAACTCTGTGCGCTGGACGGGTACCTGATTTTTGAAAAAGGCGGTCGTTTAAAGTCCTAATAAACAATCAATTTAGGCTGCATAAAGGTAAGTAAAATCGCTTAGTAGGGACCTCAAAATTACATTAGATACCTATACCTAACACCTTTGAAGGATATGATAATTTAATCTGCCACTGCTTAAATATTACACATAAGTATATTTAAATAACTTAATTTACTTAATAATATAGGTATAAACTTTTGAGAGGAAATATTCACAAAATCTTTGACCTTTTATGTATATTTTTAATAAGTTATTTATATATTAAAAATGGCGTCAAGGTTTTATACAGCATGTATATTATCCGCAGTTACTTCTATTTTTAATAAGGCACTTGTTAGATTTGCCACTTGAAAATTATTTATTCTTATATATGTACCTACCAAAGTGAAAAGAATAATAATCATTAACATAATTATATTGACGTACCTGTGGGTTGAAGACATTTTTGGCACTCTATTCGCCCGCACTCTTTCATGAAGAATTGTAAACTTTTGTTAATTTTTTGATAACACTTATTGCAATGAACCCACTCCATTGTTGAAATGAGATTTTTTATTATACTTGATGTCTAGCAACGAATTTCAACAAAGCACTTTTAAATCAATTTTCAAAAATTACTTATTTGTCATTCAACATAACTACCAAACTAAAAATATTCAAGTTTGAATTCAAATTCAGAGTGTGCATGCGCAATAAATACGTAAAAAACAATGCATTTATCTTGACATTGATTTTATTACAGCGTCAGTGTGTTTTACACAAGCTATCACATGGTTATATACATAATTATATTTATTATAAATTCCTGCATAACCCAAATAAATTTCGACGAGAACTTGTTACAATCGCAAGCGCTGAGATTGGGTGAACGAAATTCGCCATGTTCTTTTACTATTTCGTAACTTTTATATCTATCGATTGGTAGCGTTGTATGTCTGTTTTTTTCCCTTTTATTATAGGTTATAGTGTAAATAATGAATAGAGATATCTCTTAATTTGAATAAAATGCGTCTGGGCTGATTACAGCGCGAATGATTTAGAAGAGCCAATAAATAGAACGCATTGAGAGCGGTTTGTAATGATGTCTAATATAAATCAGGAAGTGATCAATGTCATCTTAGAGAAATTGTCAAGCATTGAAATAGTAATCAAAAATGTATCCTTATTTTACGTTAGTAATCAATTAGAACATACTTATTGTTTCTTAACACGTATGTAGGTATTACTCAATGTGCAAGTAGCTCAAGAAGTCGCTTCCAATTACAGAATATTTGCAGTCGTTGAATGCCATACAAGCTACGCTTTATTCATTTTTGAATCTGAACAGAAGATACCTACGAAATTTTCGGACCTCACAATTAATACAATAATTCCAATAGATGAGCACTTTACCTGTGGTAAGCATAACATTTCATTCAAAATGCAACAAATAAGTACGCTTGTTATATTATTACAGATAAACATTCCATTCCGAACTGCTATACACATTTTAGGTTTACAATTAATTATAAAACATTAAACTTGCCTTTCATCATAGAAACCAGTGCTGATAGTAAAATATTCGAAGAGGAGTTGAACATTGCATTGTGTTAGTGACGAAATATGTCGAATTTGTTAGATTTTATTCTTGAATATTTTAGCATACCGAACATTAGAACATGATTTTAAGTGGTTGGAAAAATTTCTTGTGGATACAGATAATCTATCGGAGTTTGGAGATGACGTGAGTAATTTACTGTTTTTAGTAAATGTCAGTGTCGATTATGACAAATTAGTGAATTATGTCTTGTGGAACGAAACCGAAAGTAAGTACTACAATTCTGTTAATCTATTTTTTATTTTGTTTTATTTAGACTTGTGGATTCATTTCACGACAAAAAATCCCTCGTACACGTGGTTCATCTAGTAGAGAATCAATGTTTCGTTTTGAAATGGAGTCCAGGAAAGCGCAGTATACAAAGCTACGAGAGTGTACGTAAGTATATAAAATAATGAAATTGCTTCCTATTTTTATTCAATACTTCACGGTCATTACACTTAGATACAATTCAATTTTTCTAATGCTTTTTGAGGAAGATTTCATGTTGATTGAATTTTTTAGTTGAAAACTAGACTCTATTTATTATGTGGTTCCATCAGTTTTCAAAAATATTAAAACGTTCTCTAGACCCATCAACCAAATTCTTGAATATTTTTCATTAAAAATTCTTTAATAGTGTAAGTTCAGTGAGCTCAGCTAAATTATCCTTGTGCTGCATAAAAATGCTTTTATTTATATGATTTTATTTTACTTACTTCTTAGACAATGGCGTTAACTTATGTGATTGCAAAATTTTGAAGGCACAATGCAAATTATTAAACTATTTTGTATTTGTGAAATTGAAATGTCCAAACACTAGTACTACACACATTATTTTGTAAGTAAGACCTTCAATTAGAAATTCTCTCATTAGAGATGGTTCTCCTACTTTTTTTTTTGTTTTTAATAACTGATTTTACTCTCCACTGCTTTGACGAAAGAGGTTGTCTTTTCCCAAAGAAGGAAATTCGTTTTAATAATATCTTTTAACAAGGTACTAGCCTACTGTAGATCAGTATATAATATTACCAAATATTACTAAAGAAACTGATGTATTCAATTAGGTGAATTCAGTGAAAGGTACATTTAGATATGAAATAAATAAAACTAAATAGGTCCAAAGAAAACTTGATATAGTCTGTATGCACCTTAGAAAACAGTATGGCTCATATGGGGAATACTTGGATTGTTGTCAAATAGCATTGAAAGATGCTTTAATAGGAAATATTTAATTCTTCAGTTGGCAGGTAAAGTAACGAGTAATGTCAGAATGACCATTCAAATGTAACATAACCAACTTATTTTTGTATTACGTGTTTATCCGCTGCATAACCTGGCATAACCTACATAACCACACGGCTTTAGGCCAGTTCTTTTATTCGTTAATGGATATACCAATTACATTTATGATAGTTAAATAATTACAAATCAGTGGATCGATTAAGAAATACAAAAACTCATATTTCTATACCAATTCAAATTCAGTGCAAGACAGTCGATTTAATAATGGTGTATATTGAAAAGTATACCACAAAATGATACAACAATACAAATGTTTATTTGTGATATATAATAGCTTTTCTTTCCATTATCTCAATAAACATTACGAGGGGTCAACCGCTGGTGAAAAATTGTACACCATAAATCCACTTTGTTCAAATAATTCTGGAAATCTTCAAATAAATTAGTATAATTCTTTGTATATCAATGAAAATCGTCACTAAAGCCAAATAAATCTCCGGAAATACGCACAGATCTTCAGAAATCTACATAAATCTTTGGAAATCCAGATAAATTCATTTAAAATTTTTGGGCTGCGGTTTAACCCTCGATCTAAATAAATTTAAAACTGAATAAATACGATCGTTTTACCGGGACATTTGAATATATTGACATTTGGCGGCATACATGTTAGAAGCATATACCTACAAAGTTTTATTTGTTAAAAAGTAGCAATAATAGCTAAATTCGATATAATAAACAAAATACGAGAAATTGATGTGGGAAAGTAAAACTTTATGAAAATTAACTAAGAAGTTAATTGCCTTGTTGAAAATGATATGAGGTCATAATTAAAATAAGTTTGTGATGGTTTTACAATTTAATATAAATAAAATACAGTCATAATAAATTCCATTAATGACAGCACAGTTGACATGCATAAAAAACAAACATTATGCGGAGAATTTAGTTAAAAAAATTTCAATTGGTTTTCGTCTCGGTTTTCATAATATAGATTTCTCCAATTCTTCATTCGCTAGTTCTAATATTCTTCATTTGATAGTTCATAGTGCTCTTCAGCATCAAAGTTTTTTTTTTTGTAAGTACCCGTAAAAAGTAAAGTGTTTTTCAACATTAACAATATCCAGAACTTTTGGCCAAATATACTGATTATCGCTTCGTGAATATTTCTTTAAAAACTTTATTTTAAAAGCATCGTCAATTAATTTTTCCTATATACGTCCTATGTACCATCTTTTCTTATTAATTACAGTTGAAAATGTAAACGTCATAGAACGGATGGTTCTAAAAATCTTCTCCCATGTTTGGCTACTAAATAACCAGGGCAGAAAATCTGAGAACTGAGGGTTATCTCGGAGGTTCTTTAGAATATTGATCATGATATGGACATTTAATTCTATGCACATGTAACAATTTGTGGGAATAACATTCTGTCCAGTAGTATGGACGTGGTGTTCAACAAGCCATTTCCGCCAAATTCTTAAGAAAAATATACAGTACCATATGTTGTATAGTCTAATATCTAAATTCACATCTAAATTCGACGTTGTAATTAGGTACATCAAATGCAGATACGCTCGCGTAGCTTCGCTTCCAGGGACATTGTCTAACAATTTTCTTACCTTTTCAGAGCACTTTTTTTTCCCGCCACCATCTTATCTTCCAATTTTATATCATTTGTAGTCAGAAGATGCCTATTCTTAGTAAAATTTGCAATTAATTGCTTCAAATGTTCCACGGAACATATAAAATTACCCATCACTAATTCAGCTTTCGAATTTAAAAATCTAGTGCGTAATTTTGTTGCAATATGTATAGTATCTGGGAAATTGAATTAAAATCGTTTGAATTGTGTCCGGCATGTACCATTTTCATTTAAATGAGGCAGATATTTTCTCGATGTTTTATTTTCCTTGGATTGCATTGCAACTTTACGCACTGCTTTAAGTATATTCCACATGCTTTCAAGTTTATAATTATAACATAATGATTGTTGTATAGTAATACAATAAAATTATATGAAATTAAAATAAAAAAAAAGATAAATAGCTTTCTTAACATGATGTACGTAATTTCTCCACTGTTCTGCGGAAACTTTATCATTACCTATTTCTATTAGTGGTATAATATCGGCAGCTTTGAACGTAATATTGTTCATGCGGATATAGTACTTTACTTGAGTCTAGACTAATTCAACACATGCCACAATATGGAGGCAAACGTGACCAAAATTCCCTGCGATCTTCTTAAATCATAGTTGTGTTTATCCTATGACAATATAGCAATCATGTAAGGTCTTGACAACTACGCTTGTGTCAAAAAGTGATGTATATTAGTGTTGGGAATGATACTTTCATCATCATTCACGATAGATAGTCCGCTTCATTCATTCAAGCAGTCTTTTTTTCAAAACACAACTTTGTGTTTTGTTAACTCGCACCTGGCAGCCTATCAAGATGAAGTACAAAGACGCAATCAGGATTACAGGGATATTAACGACAGGATAAACTTCAGAAAACCACCTCAAACAATTAAAGAACATGATAATGTGAATATTTAATTAAAAAACTAATTAACTAATAAAATTATAAACGAAACGCAAGCACACACAATTGAAAAAATTAAACAAACAACTTTTTGAAATAAATGTAATATGTAATGCCTTGTCAACTACGCTTGTGTGAAAAAGTGATGTATATTAGTGTTGGGAATGATGCTTTCAACATCATTCACGATAGATAATCCGCTTCATTCATTGCGTGAATGAAGGGTTTGTGCATGCAGTAAATCTTTCACATTGCTTTCACGGGAATAAACGTGTAGCTACGTGTTTGTATGTAAACAATTTGCTATTTATTTTATCAATAAGTTATTATCACTAAGGTATTTCCCACCAACTAAATTATAACCTATTATAAAAGTCATGCCGCGAACGGAGCTGCTTGCTCTTGCCTTTCACGAAATACATCCGTTTATATCGTGAAAGCCACCTCGAGCCTTCGCTTCACTCGTTATGTGGCTTCACACTGCAATATTTACTCATAGCTATGCAGGCGAATGGAACCTCGTTCATCGTAACACTAATGTAGATATACGAACATTCTGTTAATAGAAAGAGATGACAATAGTCCCTATAACTGTTTTCTAAGATACGAATATACTATAGATGGGCATGAATAGAATGGATATAGCTAAGCACCAAATACCTACAACAAAAAAAAATAAGGAAAGAGCGTGACATCATGGCGTACGAAAACAACAATCGCCTACAGCGCCGACTATCGGGTTTGAGGGAACTAATATTAGAGTTTAACCTTGATAATTTAAGTGATCTGATGATCGCCACCTTAATTATGTAGGAATATACAACTCCCTGGTGGCACGCAGTCGGCTATTCCTACAGTACTAGTAACAGCCAGCCGTAGATGTTAGAAGACGCAACGAAATTGCATTTTTTGCAGTACAAACAAAAAATATTACTCTCACTGTCCATAAAATAAGAAGTAGAATATACAACTGGTATTTATAGCATTTTTTTTGTAGCGTATTTGTCGGTACATGGAACGTGAATGGTCAGCCTCCTCCTTCATCTTTATCCTCATGGTTGTGTTGCGATCCAGAACCTCCTATTTTATATGCAGTCGGTTTCCAGGAATTAGATTTAAGTAAAGAAGCGTTTTTATTTAGCGATTCTCCGAGAGAAGCTGAATGGGAGTACGTTAATTAAGCTATTCGAGGAATCCCTTAATGCTCTAAATATCACTTTAGGAGAGCCGTTGTCAGTTCAACACATCCCGGGGCCAAATACAGAACTCTCGCTCTTATACGTCTAGTGGGCATACAATTAATGGTTCTGATACATATCGATCATTATGGACATGTAAAAGATGTTGCTTGGGATACTTGCGGAACAGGCATACTAGGAAAAATGGTATGTGCTATTAAGAAAAATATAAATGTCATCATTAAACAGCAGAATATGAATTTATTTCATAGGGTAATAAAGGGGGTGTAGCTATTAGGATAAGGTTGTACGACACAACTTTGTGTTTTGTTAACTCGCACCTGGCAGCCCATCAAGATGAAGTACAAAGACGCAATCAGGATTATAGAGATATTAGCGACAGGATAAACTTCAGAAAACCACCTCAAACAATTAAAGAACATGAGTATGTGAATATTTAATTAAAAAACTTATTATTTTTGATTAATTTTTTATTTGTTTTTTGTTTCAGTCAAGTTTACTGGTTGGGAGATTTAAATTATCGTCTAAATAGATTAATGCACGAAGAGGTGAAAAAAATGTTGGCATTTCATGACATGAAAAGCATCTTAAAGTATGATCAGTTAGGTTTGGAGCAGTCGTGCGGCAGAGTATTTGAGGTAATATATGTAAAACTAGATACCGGTAGTTTTTGTTTTATCGGGAGTAATACCATCAGAGCTTGTGTTTAAACCAAACTTTCATTTTGAATAAAAGCAACTGACGAGAACAAATACAATGGTAAAACTTTTTTTACCTTTTGTTATTTGTTCTAGACGTATTACCTAAACACTAAAACCAACAAAGCATGAATTTTATCTAAATTAATACAAGCTCGAATGATATTTAGTAAAACAATTTATTTACAATTTACAATTATTTAATTAAAATTAATAATTAATATAAATATATATAATTATTTAATTACAATTAATAAATGAATATTTTTATGTGAACAACGCCAAGTTTATCCTGGTTTATCCACCTGTAAACATAGATACAGTCGCGGTCACAGTAATAGGGACAGTGAGGTGCAAATTTAAATATGCTTTTTATACAAAAACTGAAATTTATATTACATTATTTATATCAAATATGAAATAACATAGTTGTGTACAGTAGTAATTCAAAAACGTAACTAAAAAAAATGCAGTATGTGATTCACATCGTAAATAAATTTAAAAAAACGTAAATTCTTGTAGACAGATAAAAAAGGACACTATAGTTCTTGCTGATTTTGAACAAAAAATAAAATAAAATTGATTAACATTTTGTTGGATATCTCTTTGCTTTTATTACTGCAGCACATCGTTTAGGCATAGATTTTATTAGTACTTGACAACGTTCTGGGGAAATGTTTTTCCACGTGTTTTGCACCAATGTAAAAAGTTCGTTCAAATTAGACACCTTTATATCACGCAAACCAAGTTTCACGTCATTCCACAGATGTTCTATCGGGTTCGAGTCCGGGCTACACGATGGCCATTCAATAACATCGACCGCTTTATCTGCAAACCACTTTTTTTACCAACTTGGAAGTATGTTTCGGGTCATTGTCTTGAACATACTTCCAAATTACCGGTAAATGTTCTTCTGCATAAGGCAGCATGATGCCCAGTGAACCAAATTCAAATTTCCCGCAATTATATTTGGTAACTTCAACTTAAAGGTATTCAAATAACTATTAATCTAATACAACATCGTAGGTAATTTCATACTTTAATGTTGAAGTTACTAAAAATAATTACGGGAAATTTGAATTTGGTTCACTGGGTGTTTTCCATAATATGTTTGTAAACATGCTGATCCATTACACCGTTAATGAGGTGAAGAGGACCAACAGCTTGCCACGACATACATCCCCAAACCTTAACGTTGCCACCAGCTCCTTTCACGACGGTTGTACAATATTTGGGATTAAAGTGCTGAGTTTTCAGTCTCCGTACATATCGTCGACCATCCGATCTAGTTCTGTTAAATTTACTTTCATCACTGAAAAGTACAAATTTCCACTGCTGTTCCGTCCAATGTAAATGCTCCTGTGCTTCTTTATTCTATGTAATCGATTACTCTTGGAAACTAGCGGTTTTCGTCTTGCAATTCGGCCATGCAATCCGACCTTAGTTAAGGAGTTAGAAGTTAGGAGGAGACGGATAGAAAAATAGTAAGATGGTCAAAATCTAATCCATTCCTGACAGCTGTCGATATTAATGAAGAGCTTGCAGCCAGTTCAATTAACATAAGCACACGAATAGTTCAAAGACGTTTAACTTTTAATTTTTAAAATAAGAGAAAATAATACCGCCCATTATAAGTGAAACGCAAGCACACACAATTGACAAAATTAAACAAACAACTTTTTGAAATAAATGTAATATGTAATGTCTTGACAACTACATTGTGTCAAAAAGTGATGTATATTAGTGTTGGGCACGAAACTTCCATCATCATTCGCAATAGATCGTCCGCTTCATAATACGACTTTAAGCAGAGAAAATAATACCGCCCATTATCTCTAATATCTATTTCGTGTCGCGGCCAATTTAACCCTTCAGCTAATGCCCTAACTTCCGTACGTGACTTCCACTCATCAGTGAGTGGACATTCAAATAAAACATGGCTCGCTGTATCTACCCCACCGCATTCACCATGCGAATCATTAACCCTCCCAATTCTACGTAAATATGATTTAAAATGACCGCGACCCGTTATTAATTCGACCGCATGATACGAAAAATTGAGCCTCATTTCCCTAAAACGTGTAATACTACCTATAAATTTCCTAGTCTACCTGCCATTTAAAGAAATGTTCCACCTACCCTGTCAATCATTATCATTCAACGCTTTTTAACTACGCTAGCCGACATTAATCCATACCTAATTATCGCATTATCCCCTCTAGACACACTTGAATCATCTAGTGCTGCACAACATATAACAATTGAACTAGTGAATTGTACACCTCCACTGAGAGAATTTGAGGTATACGAAACTACATAAATGAAAAAAAAAAAACTAGTCGAATAGCTGAATCGGAATTTTGTACCTACCACCTAATTGATTTATTGAGATAAGGTGTTTGACATAACAAAAATATAAGTATATTGACTCACAGCTCACTTCTCGTTAAATTAATACTAGAAAGGACGTTTCTTATAAACATATGGCTCTCAGTTAAGCCTTTGCGATCCTCAGTGACGAACTGCCAATCACGATGCTATTTTTTGGAGGTAAAATTTGAAATCACCTTTCCAAATTAAAAAGCTAACCCTTATACCACAATTCCATATTTTTGCTTACCCTTATTAATTATTTTAAGGGCAGGTCGTATCGTTCATTAATATAATTGCGGCAATTATATACTCTCTGTCTATTTTATGTTTTAACCTGCGTCATCGATTTTTGTCCATATGAATCAAATGAATACTTTTGAGTCAAATTAAAAACCGTATAAACACGATACCTTATACGCGGTTTTTTAGTATTAGTTTAAAGTCGATTTTTATCCTTTAATCAAAATAACTTACCTACAGAAGACTCTGTGTACTGAAGGGAGTACTTTATTCTTGCAAAATACAGAAGGAAAGCGAAAAACGGGCGAGAAATAACTAATTATAAACCAAATACGCAAATTAACAGTTGATAACACATGGATGCCATAATGGAAAGCGGAAATTGTGCACTATTTTAAGTATTGTACTTAAACAAAGCAGTAATAGGGCTATCTCTATCTTATCTCATCATTCATAAAATATGCGTGAAATCAATCCTTGTATCTTTTTCTGTGAGACAAGCGGAAACTTTGCTTCTTTTTTCAATAGTAATGCTTGAGAAAAATACTCAAATCAGTGATTGTCTTTACTTACATCAATGACGTTGGTTAAGACATAAAATAGACAGAATTTATAGATATAGCAATAGACATGATTATAAATATCTTTTGCTAAATAAAGGTGCAAAATTATTTCTAGGGTTACACAGAGAACGAAATCACTTTCCAACCCACCTACAAGTACGATTTGAATACCGACAAATTCGACACGAGCGAAAAAGCCCGAGCACCTGCTTGGTGCGACAGGATCCTTTATAGAGGCAAAGGTATACACCAGGTGGCGTACCGATCGCACATGGAGTACAGGATGAGCGATCATAAACCGGTCAGCGCCCTCTTTCGGTCGGATGTAGCTGTAATAGACGAAACCAGGCAGAAAAAGGTCCAGGAAGAAGTCTTTAAATTGATGGATAAGCTCGAGAATGAGATATTACCCCAAGTAACCGTCGATCAAACGGAAGTGCTTTTCGGAATGGTCAAATTTAAGGAACCAGTGACCCGGGAGATAATCGTTGCCAACACAGGCAGGTGCCGGTCGAATTTAATTTTGTAAATAAGATTAACGAGAACACCTATTGTAAGGATTGGCTAAGGATATCGCCTAATTGTGGCAGTATAGAACCAGGTATGGTAAACATTGTCTGGTGGGCTTTTTTTTCACTATGTATGTAAAATGGGCGTGTTGTCGTACTACAAGTTGCACGACAGCTTGCACAAACAATTTAAACGAACATTGTAATAGCAGTTTGTTCACACATGTAACGACTTCAATCAATCAGCTGCAGAATCTATAATAAAATAGACAAACTAGGCACCTAGCATTTTGAAAAAGGTGGCAGTTGCGCTGATAATAAGCTTGTTACGAATGAAAAGACGAGTAAAAAAGAAAAGGGTGCAAAAAGTGGTTATTGCAATAGTGTACCTACACAAGTAGATATTTAGGACCGGTTCCGCGCAAGCTCCCATAAGGTTTATACAGGGGCTCCAAATACGGTATACTTCCGGTTTTTCCAGATCTATCATTGCCTTGCTGCGCCAGAAAGCTAAAACGGCTTGTGCCTCCAGCTCCAACCATGGGCACCCGTGAGCACTACCCTCATGGGGGACCGATAATGACGCCAGAGTACGTGAGACCTGTTTAAGCTCTTCCTGGAACAGCTTAAATAAGTTCTGAGACAGCTTAAACAGTTAACAGTTCAACAGTTCCTTGAACAACTTAAACAGCTCCTGTAACAGTTCAACAGTTCCTTGAACAACTTCACAGGAACATGTTAAAAGAGCTCGTATTAAACTGTTCCTGGAACAACTTGAATAACTCCTGCAACAGCTTAAACGGCTTCTGGAGCAGTTTACACAACTCCTGGAGCAGCTTAAACAGCTCCTGTAAAAGTTCAACAGTTCCTGGAACATCTTACACAGTTCCTGGAAAAACTTGAGCAACTGGAGCAGCTCTTGTAACAGTTCAACAGTTCCTGAAACAGGTGAAACAGCTCCTGTATCAGTTCAACAGTTCCTTGAACATCTTAAGCAGCTCATGGAACACAACTCCTGGGGCAGCTTGAACAGTTTAACTCAACAGTTCAGCAGTTCCTTAAACAGCTCCTGTAACAGTTAAACAGTTTCTGGAACAGCGTAAACAGCTCCTATAACAGTTCAAAAGTTCCTTGAACAACTCCTGAAATAGCTTAAAGAGCTCCTGGGGTAATTTAAACCATTCCTGGAACAGCTTAAACAGTTCAGCAGTTAGTGAAACAACTCCTGTAACAGTTTAACAGTTCCTGAAATGTCTTACATAGTTCCTGAAAAAAAACTTGAACCCTTGGAACAGCTTAAACAACTCTTGGAGCAGTTTAAACAACTCTTGAAATAGTTTAAGCGGCTCCTGCAGCAGTTCAACAGTTCCTAGAATAGGTGAAACAGCTCCTGTAACAGCTCAACAGTTCTTGAACATCTTAAGTAGCTCCTAGAGCAGTTTAAACAACTCCTGGGACAGCTTGAACAGTTTAACTCAACAGTTCAGCAGATCCTTAAACAGCTCCTGTAACCGTTAAACCGTTTTTGGAACAGCGTAAACAGCTCTTATAATAGTTCAACAGTTCCTTGAACAACTCCTGAAACAGCTTAAATAGCTCCTGGGGTAATTTAAACAACTCCTGGACCAGCTTAAACAGTTCAGCAGTTAGTGAAACAACTCCTGCAACAGTTTAACAGTTCCTGGAACAGTTTAGACAACTCCTGGAGCAGTTTAAACAACTCTTGGAACAGCTTAAGCAGCTCCTGTAACAGTTCAACAGTTCCTGGAACAGGTAAAACAGCTCCTGCAACCGTTTAACAGTTCCTGGAACAGCTTGAACTACTCCTGGGGCAGTTTAAACAACTTTTGGAACAGCTTAAGCAGCTCCTGCAGCAGTTCAACAGTTCCTGGAACGGGTGAAACAGCTCCTGTAACAGCTCAGCAGTTCCTGAAACATCTTAAACAGTTCATGGAACAACTTGAACAACTCCTAGAACAGCTTCAATAGCGCCTGTAACGGTCAACAGTTCCGGGACATCTTAAACAGTTCCTGGAACAACCGAACAACTCATATAACAGCTTTAACAGCTCCTGTAACAATTTAACGATTTCTGCTATCTTAAATAGTTTCTGGAATAATTTGAACGACTCTTGGAACAGCTTAACAGCTCCTATAGTAGTTTAAACAACTCTGGGAACATATTAAGCAGCGTAACTCAACAGTTCCTGGAACCATTTGAACACTCCTGTAATAGTTTCACAGTTCCTGGAACAACTCTTGGAATAGCTTAAATCGCTCCTGGAGCAGTTTAAACAACTCCTGGGACAACTTAAGCAGCTTAACTCAACAGTTTCTCGAACATCTTAAACACTCCTGTAATAGTTCAACAGTTCCTGGAACATGTTAAACGGTTCCTGGAACAACTTAAACAGCTACTGGAATAGCTTAAACATTTCCTGGAATAGCTTAAATATCTCCTGGAGCAGTTTAAACAACTCCTGGGACCCCTTAAACAGCTTAACTCAACAGTTCCTGCAACATCTTTAACGTTCCTGTAATAGGTCAACAGTTCCTGGAACATGTTTAATAGTTTCTGGAACAACTTGAACAGCTCCTGGAATAGCTTAAACAGTTCCTGGAGCAGTATAAACAACTCCTGTTAGAGCGAGAGTTATTGACGCTGTTTAATCGGCTCCCCATGAGGGTGGTCCTTACGGTGTTTGAAGTTGGACACCCAAGCACAGCGAGACAGTGAAAGACATCCGGAAAAAAAAAAAACCGGAAATAAGATAAACTTAGGCCCTCTATATAAACCTTATGGGGTTATGCATGCTATACCTACTGCCGTATACGATCCAACCGTATTGTACTGCAGATCGAATGAGAGTTGCATACACGGTGCAATTGCATTTCAAAATGTCTAGTCGTATCTTGTAGTACGATAAATCGTACCCTAGAAGAAAAAAGTATGCGAACGATGCAACCCAAATGAGGAACTGATATTTTAATTGAAGTAATCCTATGTGAATGGTGTTTGGAATTGAAGAATACATATAGAACTGATGATAATAATAATCCTTCCCATTCAAAAGTTTTATTTAAAACCTATAGCACTACGGTTCGGCGATATGCTATCATCAGGTAATGATTTACGTTGATTATTAAAATACAATGAAAAAAGTCGCAACAACCCTCCATATTAGATTAAAAAATAAATTGAAATTAATAGAGAGAGATATGTTAATATTTTGAATGATCGGTGGAGAGTGTATATAAGTAGAGTAAGTTAAATAAAACTTTTGAATGGCAAGGACCACTATTATCATTTCTATATTCTTTAATTAATTTTAATTTAATTACGGATGGTGTAGGTGTATGATCTCTTTAGGTTGTTCAGTTTGTCAATAAAAAGTGATCTATTGTGGTTTCTTTAATAACGTGACTAATCTGAACTAACCAAATTAATTTACTAACAACTACTACAAAACGGGATCAGGTAATCAGTTCAAATGAGTCAAGTAAGAAGCTAACCTGAACGATGTGAACATTGGTCGTTTGTTCGGGCTTTTTATTGTTGTTGGTTTCGTTTTGCATTTCGTTTTTTTTTCTTTTGTTTTATTTGTTTCGGTTTGTTTGTTTAACCAAAGGGAACCAACCGAAAAACAAATACAACTATGATTGACTAAATAACTTACTAAACTAAAATAACTAACTGTATGAAAAAATATAAAAGAAAACGTGCATTTGGCACACTGAACTATCATCCGTGAATTTTATTTTTACAGGTGAAAAATGCGACATAAGATTCGAAGTGAATCTAGAACAAGACCTAAATAAATTCGACGATATATTAGTGCTACATCTAGAGAACGGTAAAGATATATTTATAACTGTTTCGGGGGATTGTCAAAGGTCCTGCTTCACAACTTCTATATCGGTTCTATGCAGGTGCTCTGTACCTATACTGCATATGTCACCGGAACAACTTCGTCTTGCAGTAAGTATGCAAATCGCAGTTTTCTTTTAATTCTATACATTTTGAACTATAACAGGAAACTCAACAAAGTCTTGTTTTGTATTCGGTGCCAAGAGAACTTTGGTTAATGGTTGATTACCTATATAGGAACGGATTGAAGACTAAGATTTGTTCGAGTCGACTGCCCTTCATGACGACATTATAAAAATTAGGGATTGGTTGGACAAGGGTTCTCTAAGCCCAATTCGTATCCTTTATTATTTTTATGTAAATGAATTTTAACCTTCGATCGGTCGCGTTGGCGGCATTTATACCGCTGCTTCAGTGCAGAATAGTTTTACATACGCTAGCTAATTTTAGGCGCTCGCCCGAAGGTTACACATTTGCTTTCGATGATATAATTTCTTTAATATCAGATTACAGTCGATAACGTTTCAGCAATAGCCGAATGCTTGCTGCTATTTCTGCAATACACTAAAGATCCCATCATTCCATACTATCAAACAGAAAATGCGCTTTATCCGCCCATTTTCACGCAGCTCAATTGGTGAGGCTCTACCCAATATTGTAGCTCGTAAACTATACATATTTCAATCTCTTCCAGCTTGTTTTACAATTGCCTGATCTGCATCGCAATGTTTTCCTCTATATATGCATGTTCCTTAAGGAATTACTGAAGCATTCGGCCGAGAACGGAACCGATGTCAAGATGTTGGCCACCATCTTCGGAAATATAATGCTGCGTAATCCAAAAGGCAAGAAGGACAAACCCCAGGTGGCTAGAGGAAAAGCAACTTTCGTACAATACTTTTTAGACAACGATATTAGCGGATTAATTATGCCTAAATAATTATGTGTACCAATTAGTATATGTTTTAATATATTATTTTAAGTATTTATTTATTTAGCATGTAAGTAAATGCAATAATATACTTATTGTGTCAGTATTTTCGATTTTCGTTTATTATTTTTGTGGACCACGGTGGCTAATTAATAATAAAGTACGTGCTTATAACTTTGGTTTTAGTGATAAACTCTCTAATAACTTGCTTTACTGTAAGATACTTAAATTAACTAATATACTTAAATAACTGTTGAATCCAATTTGATTCAGCAGTTACTTTCCCAATAAATACTAAAAAATAAACAAAAATTAAAAACTGTTTAAAATAGTATCCAAAGGAAAAAGATCAGGGCAGGTTACTTAAATTGAATAACAGAATCGTAGGGATTTGCTAAAAAAAAATGGCTCTTTCTAGGGTTGGCCCTCTCACAGACGTTTTAGTAATCGAATTTTGACGAGATCAAAGGTGTCGATACTCTATCCGTTCTTGTTGAAATGTTCTTTCCCGGATAGCAAAGGATGTTCCTAGAATAGTCTTTAAACATGCTTTTAGGTATTTATACAGGATGTTTGGCAAGAGCAATACTAAGTTTTATACCGTCAAAAGGTGAGGTTACTAGGAACCATATTTATCTTAGTCCAAAATGTAATCGATTTTAAGATATTTGAACTTTAATAAATTTTGAGTTTCTGGCAAAAATTAACCATTATACGAGTTACAAGTATATGGTGGTTTTTTTCGTTGCTATATCCAGTCATAACGAGAACAGAAAAATAACGAAAATAAAGCAAATAATAACAACGTAACTTATTGAGGACAATAACAGAAAAAGACAGGAGCTGACAAAGCTCGATAATGTCAAGAAATTAAGTACTTGCCGTTACATGAATAAAAGAAAGATGAAAATATGATTTCTGTTAGTTAACAAAGTCGATAAGTACGCATGTTATTCCGCTAGGCGGTTGTGTGTCAGATATACGCTTCGATTTACATACAAAAAAATAATATATATATATAATATAATAATATTTTTATTTATTCAGAAATCGAAACTTAATATATATTTAAATAAACTAAATCCTGTTGTCTGAAAACACAATACACTCTTAGAACAAATGGTATAAATATTTGCATTGAAGTATACTCTCTCCAAATGAACATTGTTACTGTTGTAAGGAATAAATCTATGCAATCATAGTAAGAAAGTCTGTAGATTCAAAATAAAATACGTTTGGTATAATGAATTACTATATAAAATTATTACATGTTTTGTGCTGAAAACATGAAATATCAAATTGAAATTACCATAGCAATGAAACCTTTGAAACGAATTTTACCCTACCATTTATTGCAGTAAAACTTATCTGTCATTGGTTCCCACTTTTCTAGGGGGGTTTAGGGGGTTTTGCATATACATACATGCGCTTTACTTGGCGTTACTTTTTGATTGACCAGCGAGCAGTGTTGCTGGTTGGGAGTGTAGTGGATAATACATGTATTATCCACCTAACATGTTCATGCATGAACATGGTAGGTATGTACATTAACAAACATATGTAGATATTTACTAGTAATTAGTTTGCATTAATACCAGAAAATTATCATGCTGATTGAAATTATATCAGTAAACAACGCTGACTAGATACCAGGCCCAGGCAATGAGTGGGAAGTACCTCGAGAACACCCGTCGCAACGATGGATACGCATAGCATCTATACCTCTACGCATCAATATCCCGTGCGCACTGCTGGAGTACCCCGATACGCTACCTTCTCCCAAACATTGTAAAACTATAAAGTATGGCAGTAAATTTATTTAATTACATAATATTTCTTTATTTATTAATTTTCCGCTACCGAGGTTTTTTGGTGTTACAGACACAAAATTTAGTAGAAATGCTTAGATTAAGCAGATATTATCAATTCAATATACTTATATTCTGGAAGCAAATAATGGCAATACTTCAAATAATACTTTTATATACTTCTGTCAAATGTACATAAATTATATAATTTATCTATATCATATTTATGGCTTAATATTAAGACATAAATATGATGTAGTTTCCAATTGAGAAAATCTATTTACTCAAATTTAAAATAATTATTTTTGTGGTGAAAATATTATATGTTCACAATGATTTTAGTATATTGATTACATTTAAACTAAAAAATTGTTTCGTCTAACAAATTCACGGGTTTGGAAAACTGAACAAATATTATTCTCAATATAAATACATCATCTTCTTGCTTATGTAGGAAGTTATGTTACATTCAATGTGATGCAGTTATATTCAAATTGAGTAATTATTTTTGTGTGGTCATCTCCAATTCTCATGCTATCGCTATCGATAGTTATCGATAGTCAGTTGTCACTAGTTTATATCCATAGACTACATACCCTTATTTATATAATGTTATATATATATATGATTCTCACTCAGAATCCGTCTAGGTAGATAACCCGTTACACACATCTGTATATGAGGAAGTAATTCAAATTGTGTAATAAATTTTAATTGAAAGAAATCGTTACTTGACACATTTTCTTTTTATGCTACACTACTTTTATATTCCAATTTTCTAGTAAAATTTAATATTATGGATTCAACTTGATTTTATTTTGATTTTAAAGTAGTGATTTCTCCCTAAAGTCACTAGATATATAAAGTGCCGCAATATATAAGGAACCTATATTAGAGAGAGTACATTTTGGCCCCAAAATGGCGGTTAGGATGAGTACATGGTGTACACACACAATTTATTCTTTAATTAACCTTACCTTTGCGGTTGTGTCAAGTGCCAAACAATTAAATGTCATATTGTGTTCTTTAATTGTGTATTTCTGTTAATTGAACTGTTGGATATAAAAGTGTGTATTTGTATTACTGGCGAGTTTTATAAAATCAATAAATAGTGTAATTTACTCTTTAATATTGACATATTGATAAGTGCATGCAAGGTATTTAGAATTGGCGCCTTTTTTGGACCCAAACCCAAAATGGATACACATTTGCGGTACTTTATATATCTAGTGGATCTAGTGACTTTAATTTCTCCCAAATGCTAAAAGATGCTTTTGTTATTCTTTTCACATCTTATTTGCAGATTGCTTGTTTATCTACAAAAACTTCTTTCCAAAGTTTCTCAAAAAGTATAGTTTATTTTGCGATTTTTGAAAAATGATTGTGACTACATTGGCATTATAATTATCCTCAAACACATTCAGAATTAAGAAACTTTATTTTGATGAAAAGGGCTGGGGATAACTGACTAACTTAGGATTATTTTCATTTTTAGTCCCTTCGTGCTCTCTTACAGTAACTCTATTCTCTACTTTTTATCTTAGCGCCCCTTAAGTTTCCGCTGCCAGGCTCGGGTAGAACAATATTCGCATAATCGCGAATCCTTTCGGATCATTGTCTTATCACAAGCGAGAAACGCATCAAGCTACTGCGCTATAGATGGCAGCACGTATGACCATCAATAAAGAGGTCTCTGGTGTAGGAAGCCTCCCGATTGAACTGTCTTCCCGTAATTCTAAAACTGCCACAAAAGACACCTAGCAAACACTAGATGTCACTGTGGATTCAAAAATTGATTTGAATAATATGAAATTAAAATAAGTTTCGTGTGATGTACAACTTTAGCCTATATTCTCTACATTATTAGATACGAAGAAAATTATACACTCTATTCAGAATTTTGGCGCACTATTGCTAACTTTATGAGTTTTAAGGCTACAAATTTTGTTAAATTAGCAAAGATTCATGTTCTCGTTACATTGCGATAAGCACGAGGTGGCTGGCTGGTAATTAACTACTCTATAATATCGATTAGGTGAGGATGTAAATGAGTAAGTAATTGGATTTGATGGAACGCTGCCTTTCGAGAAAATTTAAGAGTTTCATTTTGGGCTGTAATATCGTCTTTATACAATACATGAATTACGTGGTCGTGCAAGCGAAAATTGAGATGTGATCTTGATTAAATTTTGATATTAAAAACGCCGTCGCGTGTTCTTGTAAAAGACTTCGATGTAAACAGAATATAAATTTTAAATGCTGTTGTATTTTACATTATACAAAACCACCTAAATCCATTTTAATAAATTGTATCAGAAAACAAATTTATTTAGCTACACCTAAAGAAAAAATGTGGTAAAATTACCCCAAAAATAGGTGGCAACTGGGCTACCTCCTATTTTTTGGGGTAAATTTATCACATTTTTTGGGTAAATTTACACCTATAGGTGTATGGTCTTCCTGTTATCCGAGGACCTAACCATTTTCGCTATAAGTTCTTCCCAGACATTTGTAGAGTGTGTTGCGAGCGATATGTCATCTCGGACACTCAAATATAGTGCGTTGCACATTATCCTTCTTTCCGTAATACCAGCCCATGTCCGAGCCATCCTGTTGTATGTCAACTGGTTGCGCAAGATAAGTAGTCCATCTGTCTGTGAGTACAATTAAGTCAAGGCCCAATCATTGAAATTAGGCACTTCGTTCTACTAACCAGTTGCCTTGTTGGCGTCTCGCATCTTATGCTACTTCTTACTGTACGTTATTCTCTTATGGCCTGGCTTTGTTGTTATGCCTCCTCTTTCTATCATATGCCTGGACCGGTGAGAGGTGCCATCCCTGTAGCTAGAGTGCCGATGTGAAGGTAGTTCTCAAACGCTGAAGCTATCCTTAGTGTAATATCTTTCGGAGCACTCCATCTGGTGTTAGGATATTTATCTTATAGAATAATTAAACAATAGAATAATTGATTGGAGCACTTTTTCCAAAAGTTTCCGTCTGATGCTGCTAGATCTGACCAACTTGGGCATAAGTCTGGATATGTTTGTCGCTATCTATAAAGTTTCTGGCCTAAACCCTGAAGTATAGAGTTAACCAAATTCGATACTTTTCATAGAGCAATTATATTTCTTAGAATTAGACAGTCTGACCTTTGCTTCTGGAGTTCGATTTTAAAAAGGAATCGATTGGTAAAATCCGGTTTTTTTTTCTATCTTTCTTAATATGTACAAAGGGTTTTCGTAAAATATGCAATTCTAAAAACCCTTGTAACTTTTCTATTTGTGATATGCTGATTATATTATATGAAAACTTTATTAATGCACTCTTTGACCCAGAATCCTTGCATTGATATTTAGTTTTTTTTTTAAAACTCGTATTTTTTGAGGTATTATCAGGAATTGTGCCCTTTCATATGGAGTATCATATATATTTTTACACTACTGAGGAGAATATGAAATTATTTCTAAGGATATAACAGAGTCGCTATTTTATTTAAACAGTCTTTAAAATATTTGGTTTTTTTTGCTTGTAATTTCACGATATTTTAAGATGGTTTTTGATGGTGTCTAAGCATCTATGCGCCTAATTATTTTATATTGTCTAAATGTTCTGAAATGTCAGTTTTAATTAATATTAATATTGCTGATATTTTTTATAATCTAAGAATTTAAAATGTATGAAAACTATGAAAAATAGAATAAATACCAGCTTATTCATTTCGGTTGGCTTGGCACCACAAATATAGCGTTTTTTTTCCTGTTTCTAATCAGTTAACCTAAGCGACAACCAAAGGAATTACAAAAAAGTATTTGTTAGTTTTCAGAAGCAATAAAAGCTCGCTTGTATTCGCACTAACCCCCGCTACTGTTAACACCCCCCCCCCTGCATTCAAGTTTTGCATTTGGAGAATTGTTATCAATTTTGCAATACTGTCAACTGTCAAAAGTTATTGGAAATTGACTATAGATGACAGATCTCATGTTACTGACTTGAGAAGTTTGTTTTTTCTCTGAACAATCTAAATCGTAACACTTAGCTAAAGCTTGTTTATCTAACAAACATTCGAATTGATCTTCAAGTGCTGGCCGGCGCTTTTCTAACTCGTTTGCTATCGTTTTTAAACCGATATTGATAGCACTATTTCAAAAAAGCGCTGAACTGTGTATTTTCATCCTGTTTATTAATATGTGATTATTCGATTTGAATGCATCTAGTTCAAAATACAAAATTTGTGGTGGATTTTGTATTTTGTACTTGTATTTTGAAGATTTACTCTCCAGATGCTTCGGATTAAAACTGTGAGGTCTGTTAGGAAAATAACAAAATCTGTAAAAAAAAAACGCTTCAGTGTGAACCACTTGAACTAGGGCAACCAGTTCATTTAAAAAGAAGAAGAAATTTATCTAGAAGAAAAGCTATCGTAACACCTGTGTATCAGGGGCGGCTCCTCTTAAAGAGCTAGGGGATCATGGCCCCACCATTGCAAATCTCAAATTAATCATTAAAAAGTTTTTATTTTCTGTAAAAATACCGATAAATACATACTGCTGTGGACACCTTGTGTTCGCGTGAGTTTTTTTTAGTTGCACAGATGTTCTTGTTTACTACGTTTTGCCTTTGTTAATGTTTCGAGCAAATTTTCTTAGAAATTAATGTTTATTTTTAAATAAGATTTTGTTAATTGAATTGATTGTTTAATTTAATTAATTAATTGTTCAGTTTGTTTAAATTAATTTCATTCAGTTGTACATATTGCGTTCACTTGTATTGTTTATGTTGTTATGTTCTGTGATTTTGTCCGTTGGCGGACTGATTTTTGATGCGGTTGCGCTGCTTGTAGCGCGTGAGTAGGATTTTTATATGTTTATGACTGTTAACCTTTTGAGGCCAGTTCCTTGAAAGATGCCGGTGTAAGTACATGTAATTTTATTTTCATTTCTGCCATTTTGTTAACATTTTGATTTAAAGATTTGTTTCGCGTTTATTGATTTATTTAATCCATCAAGGAACTCGTTTAATAATAATTGTTATTGTATTGTTGTGTACACAATTTAGATATAAGATCATTTATTATTTCGTGCAGGAAGATAGATATTTAAGTTTAAAGAGTTAATTTTTCGTTTTTTTTTTTAATTTTTCTGATTTGTATTTAATTTTTAATCACCTCGGATTGGGTGAATAGAAGCATTGTGCTTGTATGTAAGTTTTTCTTTTGTAAATTTACTTGAATTGTCCACGTTTAATTTAGTTTGTTTTAATTTTGAAACCACGTGGATTGGTTGATTTAAAAAAGAATTATCTTCCTGAACTATTGTTTTTTTGCTTGATAAAGGATTTAGCATTGTCCTTTTGTAAATTTAGAGTCTAATGCAGTTTTTGATTTCGGCCAGAGCCCTAAGTTCATGGTTTTTTTTTTCTGCAATATGTATTTAATGCTTTTTTTTTCTTTTTTTTTATATAATAAAATTTTCGTTTGTTATTAACGTCATTCTAAATTCTGTTCTTTTATTTTTGATTAAACCTTTTCAATTTTTGGAGTAATAAAGAAAGTCAGATTTCTTTCACCCACTTTTTACTTTTCGTGATTAGTATTAATTTGCGTGGGTAACCCTGAGTTTAATTGTTCTTTTGCGGCCTTTAAGATTTTTATCCTTTGAGTTAGTTAATTTGTTTTTTCATTTTGCATTTTCTTTGGTACTTTCAGTACACAGCAATACGTACACACACACACATACACACACAAGCGCGCGCGCACATAATATAATGAGAGTTATTCCTGAAAAATACATCATAATAGTGTTTTAAATAAATGAACAAACCATTTTCTGAGGTGAACAAACAAAGAAAATGTATTTTCCATTCTTTGTAAGAAACGTCCGCTTATGCTTAGAGTATCCATTATATTTTACTCGATGATCTTCGGTTAAATAGCTCATATGCCCTGTGTTGTGTTATGTTTTCGTCGATATAAAATCACAAAAACACCTGAATATTTTGCGCTAGTTAGGTGGGGGAATGTAAACAAGTGACCAATGTACGTGCAGTTTAAAAACTAAGTATATGCAATTCTGAAGGAAATACGCTAGTATTTATATTTAGGTGGATAAGTATTTCTGATAACTGAATGTATTTTTCATTTTAAAATGGCTTATAAATTCATTTACATTAAATTTTTCGTGTCGGTATTATTTTAGTTAGCAATAAACTAGGTAATAAATTACTGCAAGCTGAGCTGAACTAATTCAAAACTTTGTAAAATTAATAAAATAGGGAAGGAAGTAGTTGCTGAATGTTTTGCCGTGTTAGAGAGTGTTCTTGAACATGAGGTCTATAAACTGACAAGGTTTTATCAGAATCTTCGATTTACAGTTCGCAATCCTTGTTAGATGTTTAGTTAATAAAGGATAATATGATTATGCGGAAGTTCAATATAATATTCAATATCGAATAAATTCTGATAATACTGGTACCATTAATAGGCTGTGGAAACATCGACGCGCATTAGAAAAAAAATCATTAATTTTAGATAGACTGAAACAGAACATCGTTACAGTGTAGTTACAAGGATCAGAACAGATTCTAATGCGGGGAATTACACGGTCTACTGGATCTTCTATGGGAAACGCCATTTATCTAATCAATGTGTGTTGATTCTGGTTCAACAGATTGCCGAGTGAGTTTGCCTACCGTCGCACATACCTTCAGAGCTATCCACTTCGGTTTATGCTAAATGTTGTTTCTCGTGAAAATTCGATAGTTTGACTAGTAAATGAAATTCCGGATTTTTATTTTATTGCTTGTTTGCAGCCGTGTCATTTATCAATGATTAAAAACATATATTTTGCGTCACCGCATATTATATTTTTTGTAACTTCAACCTAAGGGTATTAAAATAACCATTAATGCAATATGTGAAAGATTACTTCCGTTCAACCCTTAGACGCTGAAGATAGTAACAATAATTGAGGAGATTTATACGACTATTAGATTTAACTGCATAATCCTTGTACACCCGAAAAAAAAATGTGGTAAAATTACACCAAAAATAGGTGGCAACTGGGCTACCTCCTATTTTTTGGGTAAATTTACACCTATAGGTGCAAATTGCGCAAGCGTTGACATGCAACAGGATGACTCGGACATGTGCTGATATTACGAAAAGGAGGATAATGTGCAACACACTATATCTGAGTGTCCGAGATAACATATCACTCGCAGCACGCTCTACAAAGGGAAGGATCCTGTCCTCTAAAGAACTTATAGCGAAAATGGTTAGATCCTCGGATAACTGGAAAACCACCCTAACAGCCAGAAATATTACATAGATATTTTTAAAAATATATTTTATAAATATTTTTCGTGAGAGGTTTTTGAATATATTTTTCATATTTTTTTCTAAATATAGACAAAATATTCAATTAAAATATTTATTCCATATTTTAAAATTAATGTAAGCGCTATATTTTTTCTAAAATATTTGTAAAATATTTATATGAAAATTGAGATTTTTATGCAATCTATTTAATTTGTCAAAATGAACTAAAATTGATCTTGGTTATTTAGAATGTATAACGTCGATAACGAAAAGTTAAAACATACATAGAGTTGTCTAAAAGGCAAGAACTTGTTTTTCCACACTCATCATACAAGTTAATAATCAATAATTCTGGCGTCTTTTAAGGCATACTGAAGGTTTATTCAAATTAATCACTATTTTTTAATTGAAGTGTTCTAATAAAAACAAACGTATTTATTATCATTTTATTTGAATAAGCCAATAAAAATAAAAATACTCATTTTAAAGTCTAGCCTTGGCTGGTGCCAGGTACAACCCTATGTTTTTTTCATATCTTTGGTAAGTGGCGCTCTCATGGCGTTTCCTTGTGGCCTCTAAAACAATGCCAATTATAGATCATAACATGAATAAAACATCGTACACGTTATCAACACCTACTAACACATTGGAGCATTTACAATAATTGGAGTGGTAGCTACATTCTAATACTTACGAATACTTATTTTTTACTTTATTTTTAATATATTTGGAAAACATTCTACGTCCAAACAATAAAACAACACAACGAATTCTAACCCCTATTTGAGGTTATGTCGCTTATCTACCGAGATGAATCTCTTAAGCAAATCAACTAGCTATTTATCTGGTAGATGCAGTACAATATGACGTATAAAATTCCTACAATTATATTATTAAACCATTTCTGTACATAGCGATATTGAGCATTCCAATTATTTTACAAATGCCATGACATGTTCAAAGTTTTGCTTACCTCGTAGTCACCACAAAAACTAAAACACACCCCGCAACAATTAATTACACAGTTAACCTTTTCTGCCCTAATCGTATACTATTATAATATATAATATGTAACGGACAAACGAATGAAAACGTTGATACGCACGTGCGCGTATGCATTCTATGTACCTAATCCACAGACGCATAAACAAATACAAATCATAAAACACCGGCACCGTAATGAATAGAGGTATTGTGTTGACGTTGGCAACTTACAAATATTACAAATAATATAATACAAAACGCAGATACATTAGTAGAAAAGTTACAGCGCTCAACTTAGATACTAATTAAATCATATTAGATATATATTATCTAATTTAATTTTTAAACTATCATTTTAAATAGGTACATACCGACTTAATATGTATGCATATTTTACCCATTTTATATTCGTCCTACGCACCAAATGTGCAAAAGCAAAAGTTCAATCTTTTTTTTTTATATGAAATATATATTTACAGAAATACAAAGCAAAATATTCTTGCAGAGTTATGAAAAATGTATTGAGAAAACATTTGCAATAAAATATTATTAATGCTACATAACATATATTTTTTAAATGTTTCCTAATATATTTCTATAATATATTTTATTGCAATATTATATTAATATAACTAATATTCAAGAAAGATTTAATATTTTTTAAATATTTATAAAATATGAAATAAATATAGTTGGTCACTGCGGCATACACGATATGATTCAGGCATACTTGGATCGAATCTTGACTACTATCAAACGCCCAGAGCACGAACACTATCACATACAGGTATTTAACGCTTGATGTCTTCGTACACTGGTTTTTAAAATAAATGCAATCGCACAACAATATAAAGAATATCTCATTAGAGTGAGGAAGAATACCAAAATTGGTAATTTTGTGAACATCATGTATAATTATCTTAATTACTTCTATATATAGTATCTGATTGCAAAAGGAGTCATTGCAATCGATTTCTAACAAATAAACACAACCACTGTCGTTCTCTGTTGATCATAACACATTGAATATTATAGAGTCGACAATTATACCAGCAGAAAGTGCTATATAAACGATGCAGGTCCGCCATTGATTACTGTCTTTCTCCATTTAAAAGTTATTTTATGTAAACGAAATTTGGGTCGAATATCAAAGTCAAATTGCACCCCCTAAAGTTTAAGTTCAGTCGCAGCCAAGAGTGTCCTTGAGTAACAATCCATGGAGTCAACAAACTGATAAAGTTTCAGAATCTGCTATTTATAGTTCCCGAACTGCCCTTGTTGCCTTATCACTATAAGAAAAGAATTGAGCAAGCCAATAGGGTCAAGCTTTCTTATTCTATAAACAAACACGAGAGTAATAGCAAAGTTTAAATAGAATTCAGAGGTGAGCAAATACTAGGTAAATAGACTAAAAATGCGGCAAAGAAATGGTTCGTTTAGCGATTTCGTGTTTATTTTAAAAGTATATTTTCAGGCCTCTGAACTGAATTATCAGGAAATTCTATTACAAATGAGTTTTCAAAAAAAAATGATTTGTGTGAAGGGTGCATTTACCAATCCTGAATGATTCTTTTCAATTAATGCATATACATCAGTAAAACGGGATTACGTTGTGTAGGAATTATATAATAGCTTCTGCGACTACAGGATTACGGAATTAAGGGCATTACCTGTAGTATATAGAATGTCCTATTGTGTGGTAATCAATATATGCCGCCAGTGGGAAATAATTCGATATTAATGGAGGCAAAAGGTATCAGAAGTATTGAATGGATGGATTGCGATTAGCTCCAGCGAAAATAATCATTTACCTACAATATTGGGACAGCTTCATTTGTTTCTTAATATGCATATAGCTACGACATGAAGTATGCAGTGATAATACAGCAAATGCTTGTTAAAAAGAAAGTAGACCAAGAATTAGATAATAATTCACACCACCGTGCACTTAATTGAACAGTACTGCGCAGAAAGAGGATATCCAGAACGCGTGGGAACAAATACAGAAAGAGCGATTCAAAGGATGCAACATGTTCAAATGAAATACTCAGTGCCGCAGATATTCGTTTTACCCAATTCGACGATCTGACAAAATCATGTCATGAACTGCATCAACATTTTCGGGACCGACACAGAAACTAGTCTTCCCGATCGATATTCCATCTTCAATGGAAAATTTACCCCTTTTGAAGCTCGCAATCCAATTTTCCACGATCGCATACGAAGAACATTGATAGCCAAGGGTATTAGCATATCTTGGTAAATCTTCTCTTACCTCTTAACCCCTTCAAATACAGATACTTAATGATGGCTCGATACTTTCGATTTTTCGATTTTCACAATGTCGGACGACATCCTTTTTAAAAATATATTATTTTTCGTTGCTATGGTATCGCAATATTTTCTTTATCTGAACCGGTCTAGGCTAACTAGATACCAATACATCTTTTGTATATATCTTAATTTTAATTCTATAGAACTAATATCTCTTAAACGAAACACAATATCAGTATTGTTTGATAGAGCATTAAAGCTTACTAGTCCAATTTACAGAAAACATATTTTAGCTAACATAACAAACACCTGCCACTGCCATATATAAACGGTTTAAAAGATTAAAGGGACAAAAATATTTTAAAAATATTACGGCATTAAAAAAACAGGCACAATCTAAGGGCAATAGTTTTGATTTTGAGAACACAGAGATTTTGGACAGAGGAAAATAAATAATAAAGCAAGAGGAATACTTGAGTTAATGCATATCAAAAACAACAAAAATGCATGTAATAATAAAGCAGACATAATAAATTTACCAAGTTTACATTATGCGATCATTCAAAATTATCAAAAGTAATCAGTACATTTAAATAGCACACCTGTATATCGCCATATAATAAAATATATAGACATACCATACAGCAAAAACAAAAATACTTAAAACATATACAGGGTATTCCACGTAAGAGGTTCATTAAAAGTTTATGATGTTCTATTATTTACTTATATTTGAAATTTTGGCATCATTACCTGTTTGATTGGAACTATAAATGTGAAATACTTTAATCAAAATATTATTTCCGGTTGACCGGAAATGGACGTTAACTTATTGTTTTTTTTTGACGAAACTGGTGTCAATTGTCATCGATGGTAAATAAATAAACATTACATAACATTACATTATTTTCAAATGCAGAAAACTCAATTTTTTTAAATAGAACACCCTGTATTTTAATTCGAGTAAGTAAATATCGTCTCCTATCACTTTATGTCAGCATTCCCTATACCTATCTTTAATATATTTTAAGATATGAGCGACTTTAGTTAAACAGACTAAGTAGCCCTACCTTTAAATGTTTGTAGCTGGCTCTGAATGGAATTAATGTCAAATTCATTGACTAACCATAAGTGTTTATGTATATCATCGTAATTACACTTTTGTACAACGCAATATTAATAGAAGATGACGTATTCGAACAGCGACATTTTGTATGTTATTCAAGGAAAATCATGAAATTTGACATTATCCCATTCGAGCCAGCTTACAACATTTAAAGATAGGCTGAGTTAGTTAGTTAGTCTGTTTAATAAATAGTGGCATTCTCAAAATCTATTAAAGATAGGTATAGGAAAGCTGTGATATAAAATGAATAATAGGGGATGATATTTACTTCCTAATTTCGAATTAAAATACAGAGTGTTCTATTTAAAAAAAAAAAGAGTTTTCTGCATTTGAAAATGTCACTTTATTCCTCAGTTTTGAACACGCTGTATGTTAGAGTGTAAAATGTGTGTACCGTTTCTCAGGGTACATTGACACACCTAGCATTGCATATAAACACATTACTAGAAAAAAATAACCAAATTAGTGTAGTACATAGATATTAGATTTAAAATTACAAATAGACTTAAATTAAATGATATAATTTAAACAATTTGACTATATGTACCATGCATATAAAACAATCTTTAAATCAGGTAAGTTCCTTTAAGACCTCTGTTATTGATTTTTATTTTTTGATTTTGTTTTTAGTTACTCATTATATTTCTAATCGTCATTTTCTCGCGATTTACACTAAATTATTCCTACCGGTTTAGAAATGCTTAATTACAAATTGAAAAAGATATTTTCACATCGAAACGTTTCTGTATAATAAATGGAATAATTAGTGTGTTATGCCTCTTCCCAAGAATGTTTAACTTATATAGGGTACTCCAGGTAAGTGGTTCATTAAAAGTTTATGATATTCTATTATTTACTTATATTTGAGATTTTGGCACCATTATCTGTTCGATTAGAACTATAAATATGAAACACTTTAACCAAAATAGCACTCCCGGTTAACCGAAAATGGACGTCAACTTTGTTATTTTAAATAGAATGATATAATTTTTTATTTATTTTTGGATTCTACGACCATAAATAGGTACGTCAATCTTCATCAGCTATAGTTACGTGTTGCCGTTTTTGAGTTATTTAGGTTTTATTTTTTTTTAGTCATAATCATTGCATTATTGAGAAATTAATATCTCAGTTAATACTGCAAATAGGGACTCCAAATTTGCTATGTTGTGAATGTAGATATAACTCTAAGAAACGGTACACACACTTCACATTCTAACATACAAGGTGTTGAAAACTGAGGGACAAAGTGACATATTTTTAAATGCAGATAACTCATTTTTTTTAAATAGAACACCCTGTATTTTAATTCGAAATTAGAAACTAAATATCACCCCCTATCACTTTATATCAGCATTCCCTATACCTATCTTTAATAGATTTTGAGATATGAGCGACTTTTTGTTAAACAGGCCAACTAGCCCTCTCTTTAAATGTTTGTAGTTGGCTCTGAATGGGATTAACATCAATTCACGTGTTATTCTTTGAGTAAAATAAAAAATAAAAATTGAAAATGTTGCTGTTGGAATAGTTCTATTCATATCGCGTTGTACAAAAGTGTAATTACGATGACATACGTAAACATTTATGGTTAGTCAATGAATTTGTAATTAGGTTACACAATTTAGCTATTTCCTGCTATAATATACAACCTTCCAAGGGATATTTCCGTGTAAAAGCGGGGATTTAATAGCAAATATTGAAGAAAAAATACACAGATAGGTAGAGTTATTTTGATAAAGTGCTATATGTTGAGAATTGTGAAGAACGTTGCAAGGAACGAGGAGTACCAAAATGGACTTTTTGATTAATTCTCATATGAATAACTCAAAGACCAAACTCCAACCAAATCAATACGACGCAAAAGTTTATCGGAACTCTAGGTAACGTAACCGCAAGCACGTACCCAGTTTCACTTTACGAGGCAGGAAATTCACGACGAAATTGAATCCATCATCATCACATGATCGAAACCCCAACGTCAAAAAAAGGCGGTCACGATTAGCTGCGGAAGTTCAGCTACTAATCTCACATGCCTGGGCCGTGGCTACGTCCGCATTAATTGACATTTAAAGCGCCATAAGTATATCGCCACAACGAACGGTTGCCCACCCGTTGGGACTTTTAATAGGACCGAAATTCAATCGATTTTTATTCTATTTTAATAAGTGGTGTGCGTAAGCTGCGTGAATTTATGCGGTTTACGCGTTTGATTGCACGGCCGTCGCGTCGTGTCAGTAAATATCCGTCGATTGATGGTGGAGAATTAGCTGGAGCCGTAAATCGTAGCTCTGCCGAGAAATTCCGTCTTGATCGATGCCGGCGATTATGTGCTTCGTTGATTGCGAAATGGCAGAACCATTATAAGATATTGTTAAATTTTTTATTAACCGAACGCATGTAAGTGCTAGCAAAATATGAGTTGTGTTATTCCAGACATATCGACGTGTTTTGCCAGAGATCTCAGAAACGTCAATTCTACTAGGTATTTATCATTTACTGGAAGGTGCGAGGATTCGAATGCTGTCACATTCGTCTGGACAGTTCTATGTCGAGAAAATATTGTAGTAATATTTGCTAGGAATAGGAATCTAAGATATCATTTATCCATTTTTGAGGGAGTTTTCTCCAGCTTCGGTGAGACGTAAGCCATTGAATACGTAACTACATATTTAGCTGAGCAATTTAATGAGTCTACACTAGAGATAACTGGCCAAACTTGTCTACAAATTATCAATAACTGATCCCATTGCATTCCATACACAGAACAAATCAAGCTTCTCTTCTTATAGTTGCTTTACCTGTGTTGTGTAAAAAATAGTGTAATAGACATCCTTGCACGGACATTAGGCTAGGTATGTATTCATTGTGCATATTATTTTTGCAGTTAATCAAATGCTCATTTCATACAGGTTAAATTTTATGCCCAACTGTAAATACAATTCTGTAAAAATTATATGGTACTTATAAGGGAACCTCGCGAACTGTAAATCGTAGATTTTGATGAAACTTTGTCAGTTTGTAGACTTCATGGAGTGTTACCCAAAGACGCTTTCCGTTGCTGCGGAACTTCAACTTTAAGGGGTGCAATTCACCCTTGCAATTTAGCCCAAATTTGGTTTTTTCCGAATAACTTTTAAACGATAAGAGATAGAAAAAAAGTTTCAATGGCGGATTTGTACCGTTTAGTCAGCCCTTTCGACCGGTGTAGATATTTATATACAGGATGTCCCAATAAACGTGGAATGATGTATGTTGTGCTTATTTTATCGAATTTCAGATATCGGTTATTATGACCCTTTTTGTGATCAAATAGTTTACAGAAAGATAATTCAAATAAATTTTTGAATATTTCCTTATTCTGAGGAGTTACTCTGTATACTGTTATGTGGCTACATTGTATGTCGAAAATCAGTGTAAACTTATACTAGGCAGTAAATGGTTATATGTGATAGCTTTCGAGTGATACGCGTTTGGATGTATGTAAGATTATATTATCCCCGACAGCAGGAAGATGAAAACAATAGGTCACATAGTGCACTAATTGCTTGCTTCTACTATTTTTGGAGAGATGTGAGTAGCAAACGTCTCACTTGCAGATATTTTTATTTTATCCGGGACAATTGGCCAGAATAACTTGGCACACATATCCCTCGATGCAATGTACATAAGAACCCAATTTTTATTTAAATTCAGTTCATATAGTTTTGCAGTGGCAATAGCTAACATGGTTCATATCAATCCAGCAAATATTATTCATCTGCTAATACTTACTTATAATGAACACCAAATTACACAAAATAATCCCAGTGAAATAGAATTGTGTGATGCGGTGAGAACTCTAATCGATACAAGTGTTCGCGAAACAACGTTCGCAGTAGAAACAATAGAAGCATTAGAATTTGGATATGGATCGTCCGTGAGTTATTGAAATAGCAGTTGAAGGCGAGCCTTCATCGTCCTACGATTTAGAAGATGCTGAAGAAGAGTATGAGGAGACATGCGCTTTAGAAGATGATAATATTACTCCAGATTACAAAAGGAGAGCTGTTGAGTTTTGGACTGATTCGAAATCAAAGACGATCGAGTTCTGTAAAAAGCAAATTTAGGAATGTATAGTAATGTCGGTTCAGCAGCTGTACAAATGGGAAAAATACGTAGAAAGGGGTGGAAGGAATAGGGACAAATGGCTGGAAATTGCAAAACACGTACTATGTAAATTTTCATGAGCTATGGATAAAAACGCCATAGTACACGATATAGACCTGCGGCAGTGGGTGCTAGAAGCAAACGCAATCATTGAGCTGAAAAATTTCAAAGCAAGGATTTTGCAATTTAAAAGAAACAATAAAATTACCCTCTAGAAAGATAACTAAATATGTTGGCCGAACTTATGGACAGGAGAAAGAGAAACTGGAAGCGATGACTACAAACTTGTCAATTCTCTAAAACCGTACATCGATGCATGTGGAGCAGAAAATGTCAACAATGCAGACGAAAGAGGATTTCATTTGGAATTGCATTCTGTTCCACGAACAGTACGAATATGAAAATTGAACTCGTAATCTGTCGTTATTTTGTATATACAGCGTAATGTTAAAAGTATTAGGAACAATCTGTCGAAGTAGGTACATTTTCTTTTGTCTGCTGTCGGGGATAATATAATCTTACATACATCCAAACGCGTATAACTCGAAAACTATCACATATAACCATTTAGCGCCTGGTATAAGTTTACACTGATTTTCGACATACAATGCAGCCACATAACAGTATAAAGAGTATCTTCTTAGAATAAGGAAATATGCTAAAATTTATATTTTTATAGGACAACCTGTATAACTTTTTAACTTATTACCCTTCTATAGACTATTTGATCACAAAAAGGGCCATTATAACCGATTTCTGAAATTCGATAAAATAAGCACAACATACGTCATTACACGTTTATTGGAACACCCTGTATATAAATATCTACACCAACCGAAAGGGTTGACTAAACGTACAAGTCCGCCATTGAAACTTTCTTTCTATCTCTTACCTTTTAAAAGTTATTTAGAAAAAAACCAAATTTGGGCCAAATTGCAAGGGTGAATTGCACCCCCCTAAAGTTGAAGTTCCGCAGCAACGGAAAACGTCCTTGAGTAACACTCCATGGAGTCTACAAACCGACAAAGTTTCATCAAAATCTACGATTTACAGTTCGCGAGGTTCCCTTGTTAGAATTAGTAGCTTCTACAGTTTTATTATTAGTAGCCACACTAAAGTAAATTACGTTCGTTAAAGCATACAATGAAACAGTTCTCATGGGTATTTGGCCTTACAAAGAAGTATTTTTTATTGAGTCTTCTTTTTTTGATATATATTTGAACATTGATACCATACACCTAGTATGTCGCTGATTCTGAAAAACGCCAAGAGAAGTAAAAGTTGACTTCTTGCCCCTAGGAATAACCTGAGCGTGTTTTCCTGTAACTGCAGAACTGTTTGCCACGCTTGTTCTTCAGAAAGCAAAAAAGTTTTAGGTGATTCTTAAGTTTTTGCTTTTGATAATAGCCTTTGTGGAACGTAAGTGTAACAAATGCAATGATATTGATTCAAGAGTTTTGGAATAATAAGAAACTGGGCTTTCTTAACAATCAGCTTTTATCTTATCAAGCGTGCTTTAGATTAAACAGAATGACGTTCATTTAGTGCCAATTTGTACAGAAACCGCGTCTGAAGATAACGAATATAAACTTGAGAAAATCAGCAGTTTATTCTGAAGATATTGCTGAAAAAGAGGATATTGCATTGTGCAAGTCAAATCAATCACAGTGTTTATAAAAACAAGCGGATCTATATTGCAACAGATAGCCGGCTGTCTAATACTAACGGCATTAGTAAACCCAAAAATACAAAAGACTGGTTTGGAAATGTATTCGAGAAAAGAATAGTGTCTGGGCATTCGGCAATCGAAGGAAACGAAAACGCCGGTGAGTTCAGACAGCTAGCAATTAATAACATCGGCTAGTGGTTCGGCTAAAGTGGATGTTACAATGAAGTTCAGAACTTCACCAATTCCTGCTGAGTGTTTAACAGCAACCACCTCCAAATTCTGGCCAACTTCAAATTTATCAGTTGAAGTTAAAAAAATGAAATTATTGTTGAATCTTGCATTTAAAAAAAAATGCAATATGTAACAATATTTGTTCAATAAATGTTCTTCTTGCTGGGGTGAATATTGTCATTATGAACATTTTTAGCGAGAATTTTATTATTGTGACTTACATCGACAATTTAAACCATTTATTAAACCCTTCATTAGATCCCACTGATAATAAGATGAATTAAAACTTTCAAATTTCTAAGATCTAGTATTAAGCGAAAAATGGTTTACTTTTTTTGTAAAATCAAAAGTGTGCGCGTCACAAAGAAGAATTCATAGCAACAATGTATCACCACAGAAGTACAAAGTATTCAATAACCATCTAAGAATCTTATATCCTTTGAGGATATATTTTCTATTATTGTATTTTTTTAAATACGAAAAAATAACATCCGCTTCTTGTAGCGATTACACTAGGAACATCTGGAAGATTTTATGAAATAGAATCATGAAATATGTATTACACTTCTTCCTTCTATCCTACTAACGTTAAAAAGAGATACTATATAACTGTGCTTTTTGGTAATATTTTATCTCTGACGCTGTAAAATATTAAATTACAACTTTCAAGGAAAGAAATAAATTAACGGACATTTTAATTTAAGTGCCTTAGCGTGTCAGACAAGACTTGAATCCTTGAGTAAGAATTTAATGGAAACAAACGTTCGCTTCGAATTAAAGTAACTTGGGTAAATCGTAAAGGTATCACGAATAAGTGTCAAGTTTGACTTGTAATATGGACCTAAAAGATTTAGTCATTTATTCCAGAAGTTGTAACTTCTTGGTAGGTTTTTTTTTTGGAATGAACATAATTTTATTTGTACGCAATTTGATTAGCGAAGTTTCCATTTATGAGAACTGTTTTTAGCTAAACTATAGATACAATTATTAGTTTGTGACAAACACTTATTCATTATGAAAAAATCTGTTTTTGAAAGAAATTATTAAGATTAATTTATATTTTATTGTAGTTAAAGCTTATCCATTTCTTAAAGAACAAACTAACTTAAATTAAAAAATGTAATAAAACCTTAATTGTCAGAAGTAGCGCCATCTATATTAAAAGAAATGTCAATCACGTACATCATGTACAAAAAAATCAGACGATACCGATTCAGCAATTAGGAAGGCAAATCGTGAATCTAAAAGCACTGGCAAGTAATTAAAAATGAGAAACTAAAATTGGGTACGTCGAAAACTAAGGCAATCATTGTTTATAGTTTATAGCAGTCTAATAGCCGACGTTAACAAAATATGATTGATTGATAGATTGATTTACTCACCGAATATGAATCAGATCTTTTTATTATCTCCTTAACACCGCAGCCCCGAAATTATTGTCATCTGGTTGATTGGTCTTAGCAATGGTAGTCTCTGTCGTTCCAATACAACGCATTTAAAAACGATGTCATGAGCTGTCTCCTCCTCGTTGCATAGTCTACCTATTAGTACAATTTTAAAGACACCTATTCTATGTAGGTACTTTCTGAGATAACCGTGTCCTATCAGCATCCTCGTCACCATTCCAAGCTGTACTCGATTGAGAGCCAGTATATCCACAGCTAGTTGCCTCATCATTAGTTTGTGGTGCGTCTGTCTTTCTACGCTGTTGCAGTGAAGTGGTGTTTTCTTATGATCCACTCAGCCATTACACCACGTACAGCAGCTTTAGTGATTCCCAGACCAGGTGCTAGTCCTATGAATATTATTTCAGAGCCCTTTCTTGCAAACTTATGGGCAAATTCGTTGATTGATATGCCGTTATGACCTGGCACCCACACTAAATTAACTGTGTTGTGTCTGGCCAGGAATTTTGGGATTTTCAGGCAATCCCAAGCTAGTTTCGAGGTTATCTGATATAAGATGCTTGTGTCTTTAAGACTGCTTGACTATCCAATAGGATATTAATTCGCTGACTTTTGGGTTGTTTCTGCGCATGATTGCTAGTATTTCCGTTTATTGTGCGGTAATAGGTATATTACCCCAACGCCATATATTCCTTACGATTCAGACTTTCTCCATATATACCAGCTCCAGAACCTGTGATTGTTTTTGACCACCCATCCAGTTCAAGATGATGAAGGATTGGCCAAAGGAAAGTTTGAGAGTCATCATATCACTTCCCATTTCAAAGTTAAGGTTCGCGATTTCAGTTGATGTTCTGGCATGTGCAGAAGTATTCTGGATTCTCCCGCCATCTTTCAGTGTGTATGTCCCCCTTCTTGTTTTCCCTGTAATATAAATATCCAAGGGGGTAGATTTAGCATGCTTTCTATAACAGCTGTTGGTGAGCTTCTGGTCCTGGTCCATCAAACCAGACAGCCATAGATTAATATGACTTTTACCTCTGTAGTATATAACCGGTATATCATGTGTGGTTTCAATTCCCCTGTTTTCCAATTGTTGCGCGTTGACATCAATATCCGTTTACATTTACGGGTCATCTGTTCAAGGTATTGATTCCAGGTTAGCTTCGAGTCAAGAGCCATTCCACGGAATTTAGTATTTTGTGGTTTTTGGTGGTTTTAGGCCATCCAGTTTTTTCTTTTTATAAAGGAGACTAGCGTTATTATCGCAGGATTAACTTTTAGGTTTTTCTTAATATAATATTACATATTAATGTTGTTTTCAAAGCTCTCTTCATAAGTTCTGAAATGACACTTGCGTTTTTACCTATTATGAGTATTTCAGTATCGTTTGCATATCTCTGGGTATAATAACCTGCTTTATTTAGAGTAACAAGCAGTTAGTGAATGACAAAGTTTCACGGCAGGGGAGATAACACTCCTCTTGTGGAAAACCTCTGCACATCGATATTTGCATTGTTTCACTCGCCAACGACGTTTCAATGATTCCTCCTTCTAACATGGCTTTCATCCATTTACAAATGGTGTTTCCCATTCCACAGTTCCTGGAAGTCTTTGTCATTGTTTGAATAAAGTGTGATAATTATAATGAACATTTGAATGTCTAAACATGATTAGGGGTAATAATTGACAAAAAAATTAACATATTCTAGCAATATTGAATGTATAATTAAGAAAGTTTTTAAGCTAGAGTCCACGTGTATAAGAAAATCATTTTACCAGAGTTTGACCAAGTGCAAGTTTTAGTTTTAGTCAGTATTGGCAGTGACATGCACAGATTATTGAAACTTCATAATAAAACCATGATGCCAAGCTGCAATAAATGCATTAGAATTATAATAATATGATGATAATAATATTAGCTACGTCGCCTTAACACACCTATATTGATTTAAAGATAATCAGTATGTTGTCAAAGTATTCGTATAGGTTTGTTTCATATAAAGATACTATTCGTGACTAAAACTGGAAGTGCAGATAACTCTAGATTAGTTCCAAATCAGCTCAGGATTGAATCTTATTCTATTGTATGTTTAGCATGCCCAAAAAAAGTATTTATTTAAGAGGGTTTAAGTGCTATTGTCCGCAACATGTTAGGAATATTTCTAAAGTTGAATGCACAATACGGTAATTCTAAATTTTAAATATCTAATGATGCACGGATCGTTTTTAAGATTTTTCAGTATAATAGAGTCAATTTAGAGTCGAAAAGAGATTTTCGAAGGAAGCAATATGCTGTCATGAATACATAATGCGCTCAGATGCGGTTTCAAATGCGGAAAGTAGGACACCATACACGTATTTGAAATGCTTCACGGATAACGGGGATGTATTATCCTTTTTTTTTACAATTACATAGATGCATTTGTGATATACCTAAATGAAGATTTATCTTTATTTGTAATATATTAAATCCAAAATGAACAAAGCAAATAAACGGGTATCTTTTCCCGCGTATTTTATTTTTGAAGAACGTTTATTCAGTAAGATTGAAAACATGCGTGTTGCGTCAGGTACTGTTTACATTCTACAACGCATTTAGATAGACCCCTTATTTTGAAGTCTTTTCCATTCCTTAACAACAGAAATTCTTTCAATCGGTAGACGACTACACAAATACAAATATTTTAATCGTAAACTAACACGAACCTTTAGAGTATAACCTTATATAGTAAAGGATAATTATTCTGGTTGATTTAAAAACTACATTTAAAATAAATTTTACCCCCAACGTAGAAAATTTTACATTATAAAATGCAAAATAAGAAATTAAGGACGTTCAACGAGAAATCGTTAATGAACAATGGCTTGAACTGATTAATTGCAACGTGTATAAAATGGTTTTGGTGAGTACACTATAGTCTTACTTCAACATTTTTTGTGGTGTTAAATGTTAGACATTGATCTAACCATTAAATAGTCAAATGAGTGCAATAAAGATGTGAAATTGTATACTTGAGCTATAAGGTTAAAGTAATATTTTACGTGTAAATTTAACATTAAAGCTCATAGCTTGTAATGAAAAGGAACATATATTCAGTTAATTAATAAGTATATGGTTAACTAAAGGATTTCTCTTATATAGAGTCACGGCCGGCTTCTAGGAAAGGACCATGAAAAGTTAGTAGGACGACTTTAAGCCACTGCACATGCGTTAATTAACAAAGGCTAATTAATAATTAGGTCACATTAAAATTCTTCCACTTATTAAGTATATATACAAATTTCTCCGTATAATATATTAGGTTGACCAGTAGCACTGAAGATCCATGGTAAGGTGAAACATATGAATGCTAATATCAACCGAGTGTTACACACACCTTTAATGTGTCCTAATTATTAATTAGCGCTAGTTAATTAACGCATGATGTTCGTCAACAATGCAGTCTCAATGTTTCTACATTTTAAAGATTTATGAAATTCTGTAAGCTAAGAAAGTACAGAATAGCCATATCTGTTACAGATGTTTACAGCTCTTACAGAAAATTCTTATAGAAACTATAGATTTGCACGGAATCGCACCTAAAGTTTTCATATTAATTCCAAAGTATTTGAGAGGAATTGGGATGACTTTTATGCCCAAAGTCTTGGAATGGAAAACAGTTAAATTTTGAACAATCTTAATGTTTTCGTTTTGAAGGTATTTGTCAATCTATTTCGATGATTCTCGCTAAAACTTTGTATGTGACGTCAACCAGTAAGATACCTCTGTAGTTTCCACAGTGCGCTTGATCCCCTTTCTTCGGAATTGGGCATATCAGGACATTTCTCCATTGAAGTGGCATCCTTTTCTCTTCGCTTTATCAAGGCGCTAATCCTTTCTTTCACTTTGCCTCCTATATATGTTACTACTTCTGCGGGAATGCCATTTTCACCAGCATTTTTCTTATTTCTTAGTTTTAGACATTCTTCTTCTACCTCTTGATCTGTTGGCTCATCTATTCTGCCCATTCGTCAGCGTCTGGTACTCCTAGTTCCTGTCTATGTTCTTCACAATTTCCGATGTTAAGGACTTCATCAAAGTACTCTACCACTCTATTTTCCATTATATCCCCGTTTTTGTTCCCTAGATATAGTGGCACTGTATGTCCTGTTTGTCTTATTTTCTCTGCGCCTTGGTAAAAGTTTCTAATTTCTTTGTTTTCGTATTTTTTCTATTTCTTCCAATTTCTTATTTAAGTAATATCTTCATATTAGTATTTTCACATCGTAATTTGGTACTGTTTCCCATATAGCTCCTATCTCTTCATAAAATGCATTTTTATCTCTTAGCTCCTTGTCCTGTTTGGGTTAGTGCACATCACTATTGTTAGCTTTCCATACTCTTCCTGTAGCCTCATTTTACATATTCTATCTGAAATCGGCTCAAAATTTATTACCGCTTCCCTTAACTCAAACTAAGAGATATCAGCAGGTAGATATCTTTACAGACCTAGGGATTATTTAAAAAGGGACGCTGCACCTGATTGGCCACTATGCCAACCTATCCTTAGTATTCTTTAATCGTGCTAAGATCCTTTATGGTAAAATCAGTTCCTGTATAACATTAACCACGTATTTTCAGTTTTCTTTGCAGTGCATTTCACTTTCATTTACGCTATAAAACATTCATGCAACCTTCCAAGTTTTACGTTCAAATCAAACTCACTTTCACACTTTGTATTCATAACTTAGCAGAACCGCCTGCGCCCTACTTCCTTCAACACGGATTATGAGTTAACTGGGGCTAAATTATCGCATAAGTTGACGGGAACACATTAAATTAGAATCAACAGCCTACATAATGCGGTGAATGTGTACGGAAACCTTAATTGTAAATACATAATTAATTTTCTGTCAGCAACAGTGCCTTTTAAGTTAAGTTAAGAGACAAGTTGTAATTTATTGTAGCTGAGCATAAAGTTTTATTGTATTTGATGCTTCAAATATTAAATATAAGCAGGAAAGAACTTATAATATTATTATTTTCTCCGGTATGAGCAAACCCAACTCGTAATATATTTAAATGTTATTATTATTTAAATGTACTTTTTTTGTAAAATTAAGATGAGGCTAAAATGCTCATACCATTGCAGTTGTGGTTTGTATCTGAATATGTTAAAGTAGTTATATTAGACCAAGTAAAATGTAAATTACTATTATGATTGTCCTGAATATTGACAAGCACCAATTAAGTTAAATATACAGATTATTTGAAAAATGAAATATATACAATTTGTGAAACGTAAAAAAGATTTCTATTTTTTAATAGAAAAATATAAGCTGGGCAACTCTTCCTAACAAAATAATAATATAATATTTAAATAATTGTAAATTCTGTACTAGTGGATTCAATTTGAAGTACTGTAGGAAAATCACCAAGAGAGGGTAATAAAAATGTATTTAATTTAACAGTTTAATTTACTAACGTAATAAAAACAAATCGTATACAATCATTTACATGACATAACTTCACTGTCTCGCGCCAAAAAACAAAATGGTTTCCTCATCTGGGATTAGCGGGAAATACAAATTCTCTTACAGTTCGTCCATCCTAACCTAAGGTCAACCTCGATCTTTTCAGTACAACACTGAGAAAAATGGGCTAAGTAAAGTGTTTACTTGATAAAAACTTATTTACAATAGATAAAGTTTTACTTGGAACTATTCTCGTTAATTAATACCTGCAACTCAACCCAGTTTCCTGAATACAAGTTGTTACTGTAAATAGTTTATTAACGGCTATTACACAGCGTACCTGACTAATTTGTGGTAAGTAAAGTATTACTTATAACTACTGGTACTGTATCTAACTACAGCACATGGTTAGTAGAAGTAACAATAATGCTGATCGCTAGTAAACTCATGTATTTTCTTAAATAGGTAACAACTTGCCACAACTATTATTTGAGTTTTGCTGCCATCCCGTGATTGTTTTTTACTATTCCTGATTGGCTAATGCGGCGAAGTAATAAAATAGTCCCCGACACTGCTACGGGCGCAAGCGCGGGCTAGCGTCAAGTAAGAGTTACGGACGTGGGAAAAGGTCGTCGAAAAAGAGTGGCCAAGGAGTACGGCCATTGTAGGCCAGTTGGAACGCAAATATATTAAAAATATCGGGTGGGTTAACTCAAGGCCCCATCCGCATAAAGAATCCCAGCCAAAGAAGAAGTACCTAGCCTATAAGTAATCGGATGTTTCAAGATTGCAGTTTTAAACCACGTGGTGGGATATTTGAATTCCCCATCATTGTGATGATATCTGCGCCTGCTGGTGAAGTTAAAGTGTAGATGCCGTCGCTAGTGATCCGACAGTCTAAGTGCCATCTGCAGTTAGGGATACCCCGGCGAAGTAGCCGTTTTCGAGGCGATCACCGGACATAACCCCCATGTACGCCGACAAAGGATCAACTCGCAGAGACAATGCCCAGTGCAAAGAACCAAAAGAAACCGCAAGTTACCGCCTAGGTATATTATTTCTTTGTTTGTTATTAGTTGTAACTTCAAAGCCATATTTCTCTTTGTCCTTTGTTTAGATTTCAATAATTTCAATAACTAAATAACGTTTCAAGGGGACCCCATTTACCTTATCTTGTATTATTGCTTTGTTCATATTTTTCATTATTAAGGAATATATTTTACGAGTCATTACGTTGTTAATTTTTTAAAAGAAACTGTTGTTAAAGTGAAAGCAATAGCTTTTCATTCATATCAGGTAGTTACTGTGTTTGTCCTGTACAAAATAAAACTATTACTAATAATACTGCTTTTTATTTTAATTTATGTTAAATATTCACTAAACTTCCTCGTTTCCTGCACTACCTGTAAGTTGAACAAAAAATTTAAGGTAAGTATATTGTATATTTATAGCAAACCATTACCTTCTATATATCAGGTGCATTAATGATACTGTTTCCTTATCACAAGTAATCCAAATAGCTTGCATTAATTGAGGTTAATAATGAAGGTGTGGTAGCCATTATAGAATAGTTCACTCATAGCAATGCATCTACTTGACATGAGCAAATCTTTTACTTACCGCAACTGCATATATTCTTTGGTTTACTACTTCAGTTTAATTATCATAAGTAACTTCAAGTTACCGGTATGAAGCAGACCGTAAGTAACTTAGATTGCTTGTTGTTAGTATCAGTGCTTAGGATCTCTTTTTTACTAGTGCTAAGTAATTTGTGCTTTTGTCCCCTATCCAGCTGAACTTTTTACTTACGATAATTGTATTTTTATTTATGATTATTATTTTTTTTCTTCTCAGTGAACAACTTCCTCCTACTAACAATCTTTAAAAATGAAACGCATTAGTTCAAATTTACAATAATAACTCACAACATACAAATTAAGTTCAAGTTGGTAGTCTCAGTTAGCTTATTCTCCAGGGTGCGGTCTCAGTTGGGAAGATTCAATGGTTCCTTCATATGGTAATTGTGTTACCTGAAAATTCTCCAAATCCCTTATTATGAGGTGGTTCCGCCTTCACTTCGTAGGGTCCCTTAATTTTTGGTAACAGCTTTTTGTTTATCCCAGATGTGATGTCATGGTTGCTGATTAATTCTTGATCTCCAATTTCATACTTGTGTGGCAACTTATGCGAACTATTAAAGTATTTCGTATTGTAGTCTTGGCTCTTTTTGATATTGCATGCCGCCTTTTCTCTTAGCTCCTCTAAGTTTGGGCATTCTTGCTCACACAGGTAAAAATTTGAGGGAGTGAAATACGGAGTCTCCGTTTTGGAAATATTTTGTTCCAAAAAGGAGTTGCCGTAGCTGAAAACAGAAAGTATTTCCTCGGTTTTGTACAAAATCTCAACCAAACGGAGAGATTGAATTACTCCGCTTTCTAACTGATTTTCAAGGAAGAAATAATCTCCGTTTTCTCTCCGCATCTACACCACCGTATTTACGTCCTAAATGTAAACAATATCCCCTAACATTACATTATATTTCTCCTTCACGGAGGTGATAATTTGTTTGCTTAACAGATGTTTTTACTTCTAATACCTCAACGCCGAAAAGGAAAGGATACCTCGATTGGGAACATTTGTTCTCCAAATCGTAACTGTTTCCCTAACCATTTGAAAATTGCAAGTTTGCATAGGGCGTGCGCATTTATTAAAGCGATATTAGTGCAGCGCATGTGCAACAAGTCTGGACGTGGTCATTTTGCAATAGTTCGAGAATGGAGAAGGATATGTCGGAAATGCACTGTACCTGAAATTTATAAAATACACATCAGAGTAAAGTACGAAAACCGTAAAAGATGGGTAAGAGTTATGGGAGCAAACATCACCAAGGCAGATGTAGATAAAGCAGGTAAGAAACTTGTGCATCCTTATTTAATTTTCAATCTACGAGGGGTACAATTTTTAATTAACCTTCACTACATTCTAGGTGTTAGCTCCTGAATAAAAGCACGTTTGTCTTAGCTGAATCCGTGGTGTTTCAACTGTGTCGTGCCTTTCACCCACGGTCGTACCAAACTCGAAGAAGGGGACTATATTATGGATAAATTAAAGCAATTCCAATGATGCTGCTCTTGTGACCGCAGAAGAGGACGTGCTTAGTGTGTCTATCCTAGTATCATTAGAAATATATCCAAAATAATTCAAGAACTTGAGGTTCGACGACATTTTTGATGCATTTTTAATGATAAATAATAGAATAAATGCACTCAGCAATGGTGCTTCTGTCCACATAGAACAGCCCTCATTGATTAACTTCAATATGATGTTAAACTTAGCTATTATGGAGCTAGGTAACATAAAAATAAAATTAAAAACCTTTTCACTAGAGAGATATTCTCTTCTCTTCCGATAATAATCCGCTCGAATCCTGTGGCAGGTACCTTCTTAACGGAAATAAATTCATGTGTCAAGGATGAAATACATTCCGAAACGGAGTTAACATGTTTCCGTACCGGAAATAATTTGATCCAATATGGAGCAAAATCTTTTCTCTGGCGGAGAAAATTGTTTCACTGTGGATTTATTTAATACCGTCCGTTTGTTTATGCGGATGTAATTATTTCCAAGTGGAGTTACTTACATTAGCAACGGAGATAATTTTATCTGATACGATAGTAGTATTGCATACATATGGGGAAACAACATCCGTTATTCATTTTAATAACAGCAGTAGGAGTTAAAAATTACTCCATTTCGGAAACTTTTACATTTATTGCAAAATAGTAAAACTGCATAAGAGAGACAAATTGATCCTTAACGGATTAGGTTCCCTCGGTTAAAGATGTTTTTTCCTCTATGGAAAGCAAAATTATCTCCGTATTCCATCCGTTTAGTAGCAAAACATTTAACTCCGAAATGGAGACTCCTTGAACGGATGGTCGCGAGGGAACACCGGAAAAGAGTTAAAACGGTGTTAGATTCAACTCCGTATTTTTATCTGTGCAGTGATTGTCTCCAAACACAATCTTAAATTATCTTCGATTCCTCCTTGTTAGGTGACTTCCAAACAATAATTTGCTAGGTACTTCTTCAGTACTCTCGCACAGGGTGTTGTTTACAGCGAATTCGACTTTTTTTAATTTCTCATTCCATTCACTTTTCTCTTCACATAATTTGGCTAGCTTAGGTGTGATCGTCCTATTTGCTCTCTCCACCTGACTGTTCGCTCTAGGTGTTCGGGTGGCCATCAATACGTGTTTAATTTCCTCACTGATCAGAAATTCTTGGAACGCGTTCGACATAAATGCAAATCCTCTATCGGATACGATTCTATATGGCTTGCTATACTCTGAGAAATAATGTTTCAGGTGTTTGATGGTATTAGAAGTTCTGCAAGCATATATTTACAAATTTCGTAAACCCATCTACCACAACGAAAATATATTTTTCCTGATTCTTACATTTTTCCTGGCATTCAGTCTACGCTCTATTTCATACTCACAATTTTTTAAAATAGCGCCCATCTCATAATCTTGGGCACAACGTCTTTCTTAAGTAGAGCCTGTCTGAAGCTATCGCAGTCAGTAACTATTTTAAACTTCCGATTATGCAAATAAACGTGGAATCTCTTAATGGCGTAAACGACGGCTTAACATTCTAATTCGTAGCTATGCAGTCGAACCTCTGCGTCAGTGGTACGTTTACTGAAGAAAAAAATGGGGCGCATCTTACCATCTGCCTGCTTCTGTAAAAGGATGACACCATATCTGCTTTACAGGCGTCGCAATGAAGTTCGGTTTGTGCAAAAGGCGAATATATTCCTAGGACAGGTTTCGAAGCTAATATAGATTTTAATTGTTCAAATACCTGCAGTTCTTCCGATCCAAATGAAAAATCCTTGTCTTTCTTCATAAGGTCATACAGTGGCTTCGCAATAACAGAGAATCCTTCTATGAATTTCCTAAAGTATGATATAAGACCCAAAAAACTGTGTAGCTCTTCCTTACTCCTAGGATGAGAGTACTGTAGTACTGCGTTGGTGTTGTGCTCACTAGGAGTGATGCTATTTTCACTGATGGTATAACCAAGGTAGTCTAATGTAGTGGATAAGAATTTGTATTTGTCTAATCTTAACTCCAATCTGTTGTTAACTAACAACGTAAACACCTCCTTAAGTACATCAAGGCTTTCTTCAGCAGTCCTCGTAGGGATGAGTATGTCATCCATATATATTTGCAGTTTACCGGCACCTAATAACCCTCCAAAGACTCTGTTTATGTACCGCATAAAAATACTGGGTGAGTTGCAATATCCGAATGGCATCTTCAGGAACTCGTACTGTCCTGTATGAGTGACGAAACTGAAATACTTCGTGGACCCATCCGCTACGTGTATATGGTAAAAAGCATTCTTGAGATCTCATCGAGTGAACCATTTTTCGATTTTTTAGAGCGCCGATCTGGTCTTCAATGTTAGGTAGGGGAAAACGGTCTCGTTCCACGATCTTATTTAAGTCTCTGAAATCACAACACATTCTGTACGACTTATTTTTCTTTTGTCAGACTGGCTGGGCTTTATAATATTTTTCTCTAATAGAACTGCAACCATTTTATTTATTTCTAACTTCTCAGCGTACGAGAATCTTTGAATCTGGTACGTCTGGTCTGATTGGTTTCGTGTAATTGACATAAAAAAAGGTCATATAAGTCTCGTCTACATTGATTTGGTAGATTATCATCATGCGGTAAAGTGATATTATCTGAGTTTGCAACGGCATCAATTAAGATTATATCATTATATAAAAAGTTATATACATTGTTGGATTCTAAGTAAACTTTATCAGAAAACGTTATCTTCAGATTTATTATAATATAATAATAATACTTTATTACGATCAACAGCAAACAAGCCAATTACAGGACGAAAAGAGTAAATTAATGGCGTTGCGGTAACATAATATAGAAATAAAGATCATGATCCTAGTATAACAAAGAAAATCAAAGTTATTACATGAAATTTGAAACTAATTTAAAAATACAAAAGGCACATATTCTTAGATTCAAATATTAAATATCCATATCATAATACAAAGTGCAAATCAAAAGCTACATACACAAAACAACACTCACTCACAGTCCGCATACAGTTCATTGAAGTTTCTTGTCATATGAGATATTGGGGATTTTACCGACACATTAGTTCGCGCACGGGGAACACGAAACGTTGTGGTATTCCGTGTAGTGAAAAACGGTACATTAAAGTCTACCAAGGCAAGCAGTGAGGGGCAATCCACTTTGTTCAAAAGTATATTCAATAAGAACTTGGCACTGTAGTAAGTACGTCGGTCGGATAACGAGCTGAATCCATGAATACTACGTAGCGTGGCATAATCGGAGTTGCGTTCAGGATATGTTCCAGTAACTCTATACGACAAATATTTCAGAAAGCGCTTTTGTATTCTTTCAATTGCTAAGTGTTGAAAAGTGTAGTAGGGATACCATATTATAGAACAATATTCAATACGGCTTCTGACAAGCGTGCAATATAATGTTTTCATAGTCTGAATATTGTTGAAATTTCTACAAGTTCTTATCAGAAAGCCTAGGTTTCTAGAAGCAGAGAGACAAATAGACTCTATATGTTCGTTAAAAGTCAGATGGCAGTCAAATATTACACCGAGATCTTTCATCTGCGTGTGTCTTATTTATAGACTCCGAATTGATAAGATACGTGTAAACCAGTGGATTTACTATTTTGGAAAATGACACCACAGCACATTTATTGACATTTAAAGATATTTTGTTCTCTATACACCATTTTTCCACCTTGCATAGATTTTCTTGCAAATTGTCGCCAATATAAATCACGGCCTAATAAACATTGATATGGTATAGTAGAATTTGGTACAACAAACAATTTAATAGACACTCTAATATCATTAACTAAAACATCTGTTTTATATGTTCCTATTATTTCCAACTTACTCTTATTTATTCGTATAAAGCTACCTACCTTACATACATCGATTACAATTTCATTTATTGGGCATAACTTTCTTGTAACAGCGAGACTGGCGATCCGGTGTCTATAATTAATAAAAGATTAATATTTAAATCAGTGACAAAAATGGGTGTCTGATAAGCTGGTATCAGTTCTTGCTTTTCTATAAGACAGGCAGGGTGATCCTCCTGCTTTGGTGCATCGATTGCTCCTTCCTTGAAGACATTCTTTCCATTGGTAAGCCATCGAACCACATTCGAAGCATGACCCTCGTTCCCCTCTTCGGTCCAGTACATCGTGAAGCAATGTGGCCTTCTTGGTTGCAGTTATAGCACCTAATCACTTTTGTGTCGCTTTGTTCCACTGTCTGCTTCATTGGTCGCTTGCTGGTGTCGCTCTTAAATCCTTCTTCTTTCCCTGTCTTCACAGCATCATTCTGGGCCTGGTTTCTTTCTCTTCTTGCTCCATTTACTCTTTCATATAATACAATGTCTTGGTACAATTCATCTTCATCCACATGGTATCTGGTCAGTACGTAATTACTAAGGTCTCTTGATAGTAGTGCATCGATTACCTGCTCCTTAATTTCTTTATAATTCAAATTAAGCTCCTTACATAATGCAATCTTCTCATAAAAATAATTACTGGCGCTTTCTCTAAATTGTTGTACACGGTGCCCTCTTACGAAGTAATGCCACAGCAGTTCCGGGGAGAGGTAAACAGCTCAATGAAAGGTTTGTTTTTAGTCGGTAGAAATCCGACACACCTCGGCGACACGGGCCACCGGAAGTCTTTTGAAGATTTCCTCCCCCCCTCACGTATATGCTTGAGAGATGCGTCATATATATTCCCTTCCTAAAACACTGGTCGCGAAAGCGCTAGGTCTACATATTATTCAGCTTAATTGAAGACACGAACAGATTTTTCCTAAAAAAATGTTTTTTTTTCTCTAAAAATGGAGTTTAAATGACGTATTCTTTTATGTGGTAAAACCAAAATAGCAAGAAACTCATTATTTTGTAAGATATTTGAATGGTGAAGGCTTTATGTTTTGTTATTATACATGCAACAGAAAACATTGATTGTCTTCACTACTCTCGATATACAGTTTCTATTACATAATATATTCATCCATTCGTGTTTTCAATTTTATGCTAGATGGCAAAAATTTGCCTAAAATTTGGATTTGTTAGACATTACTGAACTTACCCCACTCCCAAAAAAAAAAAATTCCTCATTTTGGTAACAGAAAGGTTTCCCATAACATTTATGTTGGTTACTGTATATCGCAATGCATTGTTTTAAAGTGATGCTGCTGTGTCCAATATTTCAACCATTGACAAATATTTATTGGAACCTATACGTCCCAGATGTTTGTAATTATGATTTATTACAAAATATTGAAATTCAAATAGTTTAAATATTTAATGTCCAATCAAAACTCATGCATTTGTAAGTAAAAACTAGTTTTGTGCAATGTAACGATTTCCACAGTGTATGTTTACCTACAGCGAAAACCACAAATCAATATTATTTAACAACAAGCATTCTCTTCTATTAGGCTTTCATAATATTATTTGACGTGTAATGTAAAATTTCGGCGTTGGCGAATTTATTATTTTATTTTCAGTTTCCCGTAGTACAAAACAAGTATTGGTCAACACACATTAACGTTATATCACAAAATATTGACTTTTACAAATCCACAATATCTGTATAACAAAATAAAGTTTGGGACCGATGTGCATACTCTAGCCACCCGTTTCGTTTTTATATCTTCATATCCTCATAAAACAACCTTATTTGAAGGGTCATTCACGTTTAGTATTTATAAAAAATACAATGAAATTCCTGTAAATATCAAATCTTCTGGTACCGGTCAATTTAAAACAAAACTTCGTACTTATACAAATCAGAGACACCGTGTAGTCTCGTGTCAGTACATTGAGGGATTGTTTGCAGTCTCTAACTAGTTCTGACCTAGTTACGGGGTTAGAGACTGCCTTGATGACAGCCTGGCTGTCAGTCATTATATTAATCTTCCTCCTCATGTAGCCGCCATAGTAGCTCGTTTGAAATATGTGGAGATGGTTTTCATTATATTTATTATTATTAATTTGTAGCAACATATCATTATGTATAGTTCTTTAGTCTTAGGTTATAAATAAGCATTTTCTTTCTTTTATTTTCTTTGTTTGTTGCATAGGGTTAGTTAAAGCAGTTTTAAACTGAAACTCGCCCTAAGATTGTTTTTATTGCTAATTATTTTTTATGTTTTCTTACTTATTAATATTGTATTTTTTTTTTTGTAATTGACATTATAACAATAAAGACGGTTTATTATTAGTAAGTAAGTAATGTTTATTAATCTATAATAATAATCAGATAAGTCAAAGAAGAAAAGAAAAAATAATTTACAAAGAATTGAGAAAATAAAAGTATACATAAGAAAATAAATCAAAATCAAATTATTCTAAGACCATTAACAAAAAGTAATTCTTAATTTGGTAATAACAAAAAATAAAACAAGATCCTAATTAATAACAAAAAATAAATTAAGCACTTTTGTTCTACAAAGTAATAATAAATTTTGAAGGTTCATCCTAAACAAAACAAAATTTATAAATAATTCTTAAAATCATAAATAATTAAACTAAAATTCACCTATTGAATAGCAACATTTATGTAAAAGATGTTTTTGGACATTTGATTTTTATTCTTGTGAACATAGCACAACGCTTCTAAAATATACATGCTGGACAACGGCAATATGTTGGATACTTGAAAATATGGCTTACAGGAAGTGGTAGGAGAAGTACAATAAATGACTCTAATTAAACGCTTTTGAGCCAAGAAAACCCGCTGGCACCACGGTGAATTGCCCCATAAAAGAATACCATACATCAGTCTAGATTGAATTTCGGCAAAGTAGACAGCAAGTAGAACACTAGTGGACACACTGTTTCTAAGGGATCTAAATAAAAATGCTTTGCTGTTAATAGTTTTTGCAAGATCTTTGCAGTGCTCTTCCCAGATCAAACTTTCTTGTAGATGTACTCCAAGGAACTTCATCGATGAAACACCCTGAAGCAACCTACCATTAATTTATATTGTAGCTGTAGTATCATGCCTTTGTCTCGTATGAAATACCATGAAATTAGTTTTGCTTTGATTAATAAGCAGCTTGTTGGCAGAGCACCAGGTACACATATCTTTCATGGCTGTGTTAGTAAGTCTTTCGGCATCCATAAGATCAACACCAGACGTATCATCTGCATACATTAAAACACAAGCCGTGGATATAAATTGTACTAAATCATTTGTATACAGATTAAACAAGAGAGGGCCAAGAACGGAACCTTGTGGGACACCGTAAGTGACAGGTAATAGCGCAGATTTATACACACAG
>RXPK01003396.1:0-99103 GCA_004143645.1 Protaetia brevitarsis
TCTCCATTACTTCTTTCAACATTAGTGACTTTCAGAAAGTGTAGTTTTGAATTAGTATTTAAGTAAGAGTAGGTGGAAAACAATTTTAATTTTAAAAGTAGATAAAAAAAAAATACAGTAATATCGAAAATAAAATTTACTTAACACAAGATAATTAAAAACGAAATGCTGTACATATTACGTAAGTATAATAAAATTATAAGTGTTGCATATGACCTCTATTCGCTTACAAACACTTTAGAATCCTAATAAAAACTCCATTCCATTTGAAAAAAAAACATACTAAATAAGTTACACTAATTCAACTCTAGATTGTCAGACACCCTGTATAATTTTGTTTATTTGTTAATCCTTAGTTAAATAGTGAGGATCCGTGCTGCGTGCATCAGTTCAACATAAATCTCTATGCCTTTAACTGTATAGCTGTTATACGCCTTCATTGCATCAATTTTTTGTTGGCTTTTTTCACAAAAAATCACAATTATAGCGGTAACGATAGTAACAAGAGGTTTTTAAAACTAGCTTTAAAACGAGTAGACTTAAAAATAGCACGAAAACGATATTGTTTCTGTCATAATTCAAAGTTGGCCACGATTTTCGATAAACCGCAAGTGGTGACATAGACCGGGACTTGCCTTTCAAATAGATATAGCTGTAACTATGCCTAACGTCGAGTTTCAAAAGCGACAATATATTGCAAATCAGCAACTTTAATAAAGCGGTTTCTGTGAATCACCTTATTAAGAAAAGTCTATTTTTCCCAAAAAATGTGTACTTTCACACTAGAATTTTTCCCAGACCATCTTCTATTCTGATTCCAACAAATATTCGCTAAGCAGAGTATCCATTTTTTCCCCACTATAGTGGCATTACCAATATTCGAGTCTTGCCGCCACTTGGCGGAAACGCTCGTCATGCTTATCTGATTCGGCTAGTGATTGTTCATCGAATTTTGCCGCACGTGCATGTAAAAATGAATTTCTAAATTTAATGGCCATTTTAACATTGATACAGTGAAAAGCAATGAAGATGTCTTGAATGTAAAGGCGCCAGCTATCGGATAGATGAATCCCGAGAACATTCTCAATTACGGCTTTAACAAAATCCCATGTCACGAGTTCTGAGTCACTAAGGGTATTTTTAAATGGTATGTCTTTCATCAAACGTCGAATATCAGGCCGACTAAGTACTCCGACGAAAAAAAAAATTATCGAACTCAATAGGCATTTGTTGAATAAATGGTTAAAAAAGACAAAAACATTTTTTTTATCTTTTTTGTGTACAATCTTTACACGTGAATGTCTCCCGAAAAAAGACCAACTTTACCAAAACAGCGACCGGCTTCGGATCACCGTACTCGATTGTGTTTCTATCCAGTCCCACAATGTTAAAAAAATAAGGTTCCGATTCGAGCACAGTACTATTAATAGTTGCTCTTTATGCAGTTCCAAAGTAGTTAACACTTGTAAAAATAATCGCTTTACAACGCTAAAACCAAACTGTGTTTATATAAATAAAAATATAAAAGGATAGCACAAAGTACCAATGAGATTAAATAAATCACAAGCAGAAGCAGCAGATTCTACCTGAAACAATTAGGACTAGTTCTGACGGGAAAGGAAACTCATCAAGAGATAAGAATCCTTTTCTTAATACTACAGATTCTAATGAATGGTGAATTAAGGGTGCAAAGTGCTTTTAGTTCTTGGTAATTGCTTTCATTACTTCTTACTTTCTGCTTTTTCCCGTCGTTACGTTCTAAGTATCTCCGTTTCTATCATTTATCTTTTTGCTGTTCTTTTATTAGTTTCCACCTAAAAGGCAAAGTACATTTTGCATTCAATGGAGTAATAACTTCATACGCGTGATGCTTATATAGCACGACACGGAGATTGACGCAATAACAGGAGCAGAATATCGATGCGCGCATGTATCATTTTCCATTGTGACTTTGATTGTGCGAACGTAATTAATCGACCGTAAAAATTCCGAAGGCATAATGAAAGTTCACTTGTAAATACACACATACACGTTGCGTATTATGTCGCATGTTGTACGTAAGTACATACGTGCCTTTGGATATCGCTGGCTACATTCTTACCGGGCTGTGGGACAAACTGGTTAATAAATGGATCCGCGTTTTTTGCTACCCGGTTGCGTAAATGACTGTCGGCGATCGCTTCAAGTTACCATATTCGAGCAAGTGTTCGGGTTGCTGGGATTGCAACGTTAAGTTAAGGATGCGACCGTTGGTACTGAAAAGCGATCCGACTGCGCGTCTTTTTCCCCTCAGTTTATTCGAGTGATTTATACATAGGCAGGGAGTTATTTGTGTTTTCCTTTGCGGAAGAGGCGTCCGTTTCAACCGTCCGTGCCAGAATTCAAACGCTAACGAATGCCATACGAAACGGAGGGATAGAGGGAGGGTTCAAAGCGATGGAAAAGGTAAAACGGAATTATTTAAAATGAAGAAAGAAACTGGAAGCGATCCGATGAATAATTTATGGCTAATTTGCGTTACGCAATCTACCTTTGTAATACCTTTATAATTCACGCATAATTTCGTTTGCCTTTATATTTGCTAGCTAATTTTTTTGTTTGGATACGAATCCAAATTGTGAAATTGCGCATGAATAAACATCAAGAAGTAAGGAGATTCCCAGCGAATATCTGAATAGAATGTTAGAGCGTTAAAGGTAGCCCAATAATTAAAACATCAAAAAAGAAGGGCAAACAAGAGTGTGGGCTGTACAAATTTGTCGAATGAACTTATACATCTGTTAATTTCTACGAAAACATCTAAGTTTTCGAAACAAAAAGCAATTAGTTTTAGATATAAAAATACAAGAAGGCGAAACATACTGTTGGAACAATTTCTCTAAAGTAAAAATTATAAGTGCTGGAGTATTTAAGATCCTCTTGAACTAATTACGTAAGAGGTGAATTAAGTAATGAGACTGACAGCGTAGCGTTTGGTGGGCACCGACGCTGGTGTGCAAAGATTTCATAGACAGCGAATGATAACACTAATGCTGATAAAATTTTGGAATGTTTTCCGACACCATTAACAATCTCATTAATGGTTCTAATCCTTTCAGACTAAAAACTAAAAAAAATATTCAAAAAAGATTGGTTAACGAAGACCATTAAAATTTCAATTAAAAACAAAAGAATTTTGGCATGTATGAGTAAATTTCCTAATGAGTTACAGATTGGTAGATATTATAAAGAATATAAACGTATTCTGAGAATGATAATTAGCGAATTTAAGAAAAAGTTCTACAACAGATGTTTGGAGACATCCAATGATTTATCTAGAGTCTAGAGCAAGTATGGGCAACCTTTGACATGTTGTGGGCCAAACTTTAGTGTACAAATACGATCGGGGGCCGCGTTTAAAAATAGTGCATTTTAAAGTAGTGTTTCAAAGTAGTGTTCATAATTTTTAGCGATAGATATCAGACATGAAATAATGCGACAATGTTCTTATAATGCAATTTATTAAAATAAGAAAATGAACTGAAGAAAATAGGTACAACATTATAATTAAATCGTGAAATTTGGAATTATTACAAATACGAAAGTTAAATAGCGACAACGAAATCAATGAGACCCTTGAGCTTGAATTTGGGAAACTAATCCATCGATGTTTGGATGAATTCCACTGATACAAAGACGTAAAGAATTTTCCAAATTATCGTCAGTCAGCCTTATACGATGTTTTAATTTATTAACTTTCATCATTGAAAAGAACTGTTCGCATTTATAAGTACTGCCAAACGCACAAATCAATCTTCTTGCGCATTTTCTAAGCTCCGGAAAATGGTCTTCTTCGAGGTATTTCTTGTAGAAATAACTCCACGTGTTCAAATTTAGATTTTAGGAGTGAGTTTTCTTGAAGCTCGATCAACTCCATTTGCAAGTGTATTGGAGCATTTTGTACATTACTTTTTGTTGGAGTATCTAATAAATTGAAACTGTCTTCCATGTTTTTTAAAATCGCTAAATCTGTTCGAAAATTGCTCCGACAGTAACTTGAGTTCTTCAGCATATTGAGCATAAGCAGTATTTTCATACGCAGAGAGCGTGATGAAATGGTAACTGTTACCAGACAGCAACTGTGCCTCCCGCAAGCGGATTTTGTTTTGAAACGCTTTCAAACGGCTGTATAAATCGTTTACTAACTATCCTTGTTTTTGAAGTTTCAAATTTAAATCATTCAAATGGCCTGTAAGGTCGACCAGAAATGCTAAGTCACATATCCATTTTCACTCACTCAATTCAGATAGTGGTTTATCTTTTATTTGCATAAAATCTGCTATTTCATTTCTAAGCTCGTAAAACCGTTTCAGCATTTTTCGTTTACTTAACCATCTGACTTCACAATAATATGTTACGTCGTAATATTCGGCTGATATTTCATCCAAAAACGCCTTGAACTGACGATGGTTAAGCCTCGGGATCGATAAATTGATGGTTTTACTACTACATTCATAACATTCTGGAGTCGAATGGACTTAGAACACAAGTATGAAATATTTGCTGCTGTTTTTCCAAATTTGCGGTAAGCTTCTGGATTTTGTCTTTTCTTATTTGTCCTGTCAGTGAGTGCAGTATAGGATGCTTAGTTGAGTAATGCCTCTTTATATTGAATTCTTTCATCACTGAAATGGATTCATTACACAGCAAACAAATAGGCTTACGATTGTGCAATTGGAGTGAGAATGAGTAAGTAGTGTAATATTTTTTTTTAATTGGGTTTTTCAAAATGTCTCGCGGGCCGTATCAAATCTTACAGCGGGCCGGTTATTGCCCACATATGATCTAGAGCAACATGGAGAATAGTGGGAAAATTGACTGGTCGTAATAATCAATCGATGAATTCAGCGCAGTTGCTGAACAAGTTGTTCGGTTAAACAAACAAAAGCCAAAAAGCTTGCAATCTTTAACTGTACAATAGTTATAACTACTATACTTTAATACAAAATACGTTACAACAATCAGCTGACAGCTCTGTTAGTATTCCAGTTTCAGCACTGCTATGCGGAGTAGATGAAGCGTCTGCAGCACTGTATGGCTTTCCAATGCACGTATTTTGATGGAGACAATTTTGAATTGTAATTGTGTACGAATAAAATAATTGGAAGACAGCAGTTTCACTAATTAACACAGTTCACACCATCAGCCTTTCTACTTTTGGCTATTTTGTAAATCACACTCAATCTTTCGAAATATTATTAGGAATTCTCTTTGGAATTGACATGTGTGTTGACAATACGCTAATGTTATGTAGAGCCAACGCTTGTTCTTTAACAAATTCAATCATTTTGTATTTTTTAGAAAAATTCAATGCATGGTTCAAAACTCAGAAATAGTAGATATAAATAAGACTGGTATAGGAGCGCTTGATTGTCGTTCTGCGATTAGCTGTGTTGCTCTGAATTGGGTTCTGGAGAACTCTCACGTTAAAGGAAACGAGAATGGTGATGAATTGGGCAGGCAAGGGACCAGCAGTCGCCTGTATGGATCAGAGCCCGCCCTGGATGTTTCCAAATACTAGACTAAAGAGGCGCAGAAAATCGTTGTTTATCTAGAAATTAAATTCTGGTAGCAAAAGGGCTCATCATTTCTTCGCTAAACAGCAACAAAAAGTTATTAAAAAATGAGGTAAATTAAAAAAAAATGTTTTTTACTCATGTGTGTTAGTAATGAACTGTTTACGTTCATGTCTATTTAGTAGAGTAAATTAATTCCTGCCTGTATAAACATCTGAACCACAACTCGTAATTAAATTTCTTCTTTTTTCATTTTATTAACATTGATTAATATACTGTTGCTTTTGAATATCGAGTGAGAAACAATGTAAAAATGAATTAATTATTTAAAGTACATTATAGATGTATCATCAATTATCAAATTGCGCCGCAGTAGTGAATCATTTAGAACTATTGCTTCCATTAGCAGGGTAAATGTAGGTTAAAATAACTTTACGAATTTATTGAAACCCAATAAGCTAATGGATTGTGGTTTTAATTTAGTAAATTGAAATATTATACGACTTAATTGTAGACGTAAATTAATAGGATCGTTTGGTAATTTATAATCAAACCCATCTAAATCCTATTCGAATTTATTTCTAAATTAATCTTTTGATATCCTGACTATTTTGGGAAAAAAGGAATTGAATAAAATAATTACATGCCGCCAAGCAGCTAAAAGTTGCTTGAAACTTCAGAAGCTGGAAAACGAAATGTTGGGCAGTATTTAGCCACATCTGTTACAACATCCTGTTGCGATTAACGGAATTCGCGTTTGTAGTCCCTCTTCTGGCTTTGAACCGACACCCGCACTGTGTACTTAGGCGAAAACTAAACCTCTGTTTCGCACCACAGGGTAGCATCTGAAAATTTTCCGTTGCTTAACTGTTCTCTCATTATCCCTCCGGCAATGGCTACAGTTCATGCAATGATATTATCAACTAAATTTAGCAGTGAACTCATTTGCACGGAGTTTTATCTCCGCTTTGTTCTATGTGAGGTAACAACGGTCGTGTGTAATTAAGCCTAACAGAGAATAATTTATAGCCGGATTGTGCGGTAAACCACTATTTCTATGCGAAAACCACATTTTTAATGCAACATATTTAGAGCGAATCGAACTTTTGGCTTCAAAGTTTTTAGGAGGAGTGTCCGGGTGTTAGAACAATACTAGGAAGTGCATCACATTTCGTACATTAATTAGTTTTAGTGTGTTTTACTCATACGATGCACATTAAGAAATGTTTATTTATCTGCATAGAGAATTACCTAATAATTAGGAAGCTCATTGCAGCTGATGTTGTAGATTAAAAGTCAAATATAAAATTTGTAAAAGATCATTAACAATAAATGTGCCTGGGGTGTTGTATACACAAACATTTTCCCTTCCTTTATAGGATATGCATATATGTACTATGCTGAATCAAACGATGCCATTTGCCATAACACAAGCAATGGCTATTTGGGTAAGAGATAATAGGACTTTAGAAGGCATTGTGAATCAATTTCAAACAATAAAACACAAACATTTTTAAAGGAAAAAAAATATATTCATACACTATTTCAAATCCAATCCTCACCACTCCTTTCAGATTAGCAAGCATTTTTTAATGTCACTTCTGTTGTATGCATAACAATATTTCAGCATGTAGGCAGATTCATTGTATAAATTATATTATTTAGAATTTACATTACTTGAATACTATTATTATATGTACATATGTAAAATTTATGAAGAATAAAAAAAATGGTTTCTTTAATGTGCCGTAAGCAGGATATTGCTTAGGTAATAACACTTATTTGGATTTCTTTCTAAAATTTATTCAAGTAGCTATTGATCCAATTGAGTTCTTTTGAAGAGAGCTGGATTTTGATAAACCTCAGTTTCATACGGCACTAGACATCAATGAAACGGCACAGTTATGATGATGACTAACTTTGCTGTTTAAAAAGTGTGTGAGTGGTCTGTTTACATATAAATGCTGAAAAGTGTCGACGATCGTGTTGTTCAATGATTGGATAGAGAACGAATATCCAACGATTAGCTATATTGGTGAAATCACTTTTCTTCACACACAAGACTTTTTGATATTTGATACCTCGCCTCGCACCAAACAACGACTGTAGATCGCATCACACATTCGCAACCCATTTAGCGTATATTCAGTTTCTGTGTACAACATGAAAACATAACTTAAACCTAACCTTACATCTTTGTATTATCACATAATCACCACTTAATAAAAGCCTAGATCGATGGCTATATGTAACAATAACCATTAATAATTTTCCAATTAAATTCTGCATTGCCATTGGAAGGATCACCCCTGCAATTAGTCGCTCGTTATATTAATGAGCATAGTAGGAACGAACATAAACAGATGTCATTAAAGTAAAATAAGCCTATAACTTAATATGCTTTATCCATATAAAACTTACCGGTAAGGTTATTCCCCCCTTACACTTTGGTGAATGCTGGGAGATAAATGAAATAACTAGTATATTTTCTTTATATTACTAACAATAATAGGGAATAGAGTAGGAACATTTCAATTGCTATAGAATCCATACAGTTCTTAGAATAGGTAGCCTCGGATAGTATCTTTAGGTGGAGCACAGGGTTTAGGATCAAATGTAATTATTTAGCTCTTCATAAATAAAGTGTATAAATATCGAACACAGAACAGATACTAAGATACGCTGATTTTAATTGTGTTCGTTCGTACTTTGTTAATAAATGATTAACAAATAAAATATTTAACACAAATAAATGTTAAATGTTTTAACAATGGAATGCCTCTTTATAAATTTTTTATACGACAATTTTCATTGGTAATTCATTTTTCAACAAATTACAAATGTGTTACATTTCTAATTTATTGGTTTTATATATAAAATATATTGTGTCCGTTTAAATTAATTTTTATTTAGTTATTAATGCGTAGATGTATGTGCACAAGAAAAAAAGAATATAAAACGAAATTCTGTTGAGGAGTGTTGTATCAAAACGTACAAACAACAAATAAATGTTTTAATATCAGTTTAATAATGTCAATTACATACAATGAAAAAAAATAACAAAATAAAAATACATATCATTACAGTTAAATAAAAAGCAAAAAATTGGATAAAACCATAAATTTGAATGGATTAGGTACAATAATGTACCTTTATTTTGCAGTTGCGTGTATTTTTGTTTGATTCATTTATTTCTTTAATTTATTCCTTTTCCTTGCTTTCGTTGAAACAGGGGAATACGCTCCCACCTTTTAGATGGCAAACGCTTAGGCATTCCTATAAACCAAGCACATTACATCAGTTAGACTACCTGTTAGATTAGATTAGGATTGGAGTGGCCTAAGCACTTGTTTTCCGCGACCATTTCAGATTTATTGTGATCCCTTTTTCCTAGGAGACGCTCTCTAATTTGTCCTCTTAATAAGGCCTATCATCTTTGAGAGCGGCTTCTTTGTGTAACTACTAGCTCTGGAGTTCCCCACACCTATTACAATAAACCTTGTCCTTGCCAGGCCGTCACATTGGCACAGCACATGGACTGGTGTTTAGTCGCCAGTGACTAGACAGCAGATCCACTATTATTTCGACAGTTTTCCTATTTTTATTCAATAGATCCATAGTAAATTCAGGCCTTTTCTTTAGAAACTCTTTTTGTATGTCTTTGTCCCGATGATTTTTGCTACCACTCTCTGCACTGATTATATATTCATTCATTGATGGATTTTTTAATTTGCGATTTGGTAGTGCCGAAAGAAGGGTCAGCTCCACGAATGACCTTGACGAACCTCCTCTGGCCAGCTCATCCGCCGCCTCATTTCCTCTCACACTTAAGTGGGTAGGAACCCAGGCCAATGTTAATTCCTTGTGGGTAATCACCGCATTTAGGGCGCTTACGCAGTCCCAAATCAGTTTAGAGTTTACACTTACGGAACTAATCGCTTTAAGTGTGGACTGACGACTACCTGTAGGCTACGAAGTAGTTATAAATATTTTCCTCAGTTATGATTAAGTTGCCAAGCTGCACGAAGAGCTTCTTCTATTGTAGCTCTGGATAATATCGTACTTTACTTAATTCAAATATGTGTCAACAGTATTATTTCGACTTATTAATGTATTATCTGGTTTATCATAGATAAAAGGATTGTTTTCACTAACAACAAGTGCAACCTACGCTTCTCTGAAATATAATTAACACCAAACATACACACAATATTTTCTAGGTACCTACGTCAGTTCAACAGGAATATAATAATAATAATAGTAATAAATGTCTTTTATTTTGTGCAAAAATTAGTGTACAAATACTACTCACTAATAATAATAATAACATTGTCATTTAATTTATGTAAAAATAAAATTTGAAATTTCTAGCAAATATCAGTTAAAGCTGATACACGGAGAAATTACCAAAAAATCCCTGTTATCTAAATACCTATTATCTAATTATATGTTAAACAATGCCAAAGAAAACACCAAGCTGCACTTTAATCAACCCTTGACAATCCCTAATTTCTTTAAAGTAATTCAAAAATAGTAACTAATAGCGGTGAGCAAAATAGGAAAAGTGAATCCCATTTTACAACGATTAGATATGCTCCTGTTTTGTTTCTTAGAAAATCGGTAGGCAACACGAATCCCCACTGCTGGGGCTAATAAACACGAGAATATCTAATTGTTGTAAAACGAGGGTCATTTCCCCTATCTGGCCTATCGATGGTAACTAAAAATATAACCTCCAAATACAAGAGCAAAGCTTTGTATACGAAATCTAGCTCAAATAAATTTATGAATCGATCTAAGTATGCTCTATTTAAATTGGAATACATTCACCATATCTCGGCAATGTAAGGTCCAAACATTCTATCACATAAAACCCAAATCTACAGATGTGGACAGGTAGCCTCATTACCAAACTTGCCTTAAATTGGATGTTCTACAATTTTAAGGGCATCCTTCCACCACCAATACACAGGAATAATTTTTTTAGGAAGTCATACTCTTACTAACTAACTAGAGTTTAGAATGTGATCCGTCTGATGTTAGACAGTCTTTGGGACATTTAGGAGCGCGTTCTCTGGCTTCTTGTTTGACGGACAGGTGGGACAGTGATTAGCTAGTTAATTAAATATCTATTTTTGTGCAGCCTTACTAGGAGTTGATGCTCTGCGATGTTTTGTATGGTAAGATGGATGTGAGCTTTCTGTTAACTTTTACAAACTTTTATAAACAACTGTATGTATTATGATCGTTTGTGTGTGTATGTGTGTGCGGGGTCGCAGGGAATATCAATTTATAATCGAATGCGATCCCTTGCCTTCTAATAGTTTAGTAACATTAATATTCTTGTTATTCTAGTTTTTTTTTTATTCTTTGTGTAATTTATGTGTTTTTCTTTTTTGTTCTTTTTTTTTTTAGAAAGAAGAAATATATTATTATTAAGACTATTATTTATGACAGCCAGAAATTAGTATTCATCACTTCCGTGAATCTAGCGGATATAGTAGTACCTGTTAGATTCTTTTTTGTGTCATCTTTATTAATAACATGTTAGAAAAAGTACCATCAGCTATTTTTCACCCCATAAAGTAAAAATTCTAACGACTATAAAAACTATGGTATTGGGTATACCTATAGATATGGATAGTAAGATAATATCTATTACGGAAATGTTAATATAATTAGTTCTGCTGACGTGAATAATAACAACTGTTACACAATAGTTGGGTATATTATACACATTTGTGGCACGCTGCATCTGGGATGAATTATGCAATATAATGCATATAGTATAGGGAAGTTATGTGGATAAACTAGTCGCGTTCGATAACATTGAAACGGTAAAGACATTGTTTCAATAACTGGTTAGATAAACACCGCTTTGCATTACACACTTATGAAAGGAATGCTTTTACATTTATTTACTGTGTATAGATACCTCAAGATATGCGATAAGCTTTACTTTAATATTGATTCTAAAGGTGTTCTTACATATCTCACAGCTATAGTTCTTGAATTTTTGATAAGGATTAGTTGTGGAAAATACGACCAACTTCAAAGAATCTTAGGAAAATTGTAACAGTAGGAGTTTTACAGTTTGAAAATCACTCTCTAAATTATTGACGAAACTTGAATTCTAAATCATGAGTTTAATTGTCTATTTATGTTAATCTTATATATGGACCTGGGCTCGATATTGTTTAGCTAGCATTAAGACATGTTCGAGTACTTTTGAAAACTATTAACCATATATTGTCAGGCGTTTATTTTTCAAAAGGTGCTCCACCTTCTTCTTGTTAGCTGGTATTCACTATTGCCACAATAAAGGTAAAACAACTTCGCTCACCACAAATGTTTATCTCACTGCTCTCAGTTTTCCAGACAAAATCAAATATTTAGGAGTCATGTTTCACATAAATCTGAGCCGGCGCAAAACATATCGAAACAAAAACCAAGGTAGTATGCCATGTCACATTCCGCACATGATTTGGGGACTTTCTTGTGAATTGTTTCTGTTTGCTGCCACAAATATGCCCATGCTAACTTATGGCACTCTCGTCTGGTGGCCAAGGGAGGAAAGAACAGTAGCAAAGTAAAATGAGCAGGTGTTTGTGAAACGCATCACTTCTGAAAGAAGTACTGAAAGTACTTCTAGGGTCTCATTTTGGATAGATTCGTATAAGAGGTAAAGTTAATAGCGGGTTATACGGTTATCCAGAATAATACTGCGAACGGAACTTTTATTATCTATCATTCACGGTAGACCGGCCACTTCATAATACGACTTCAAGTTGTTTATTTCATTCATTGGATGAATCTAGCACCTGTGCATTAAGTAAACCTTTTCCATTGTCTTTACGCGAATAAATGTGTTTTATGAAAACAATTTTGTAATTACTAACAAATTATTTGTCTAAAAATTAAAATATAACCTATTATAAAAGCCATGCCGTGGACGAGGCTACTTGCTCTTGCCTTTTACGAAATGTATCCAGTCACGTCGTGAAAGCAACCTCGAGCATTCGTTTCATTAATTCTTTCGCTTCGCACTGCAATATTCACTCACAGCTACACAGGCAAACGAAACTACGTTCATCCCAATACTAATCCAGATTCCAATTTAGAGCTCAATTGTCCAACTTCAAAAAAGATTTGCAAACACAGCGGCATTTGGCAAAAATAGTTTAGTTTAGTACTAAGACAAGGATCACTTTGTTTAAGAATCTTCAAAGAATGACGACAGTATTACTGGAAGTGCTTTACGGTTGGATGCTATATGCCCATATAAGTTTTACGATGATTTTCTATAGCGTCAGATTGTTGTCGAAGTACGAACCAATGAGTGTTTACATTTGCTTAAGTCCTAGTTGCTTACATGTTCCAGATATTTACTTGCTTCATGTCAGTTGTTTATTCAAATACATGGCAAGATGCTTGATATTCTCTGCTTGTGGACGCTGGTAGTTATTGCTCTTAATTAATGCCCACGTTTTTTTTTTTTTTTACGCAAGGCGAATATTATATGAATAGCTATTATTTCATCGACTTTACACATATACAGCATGCTTTATCCAATGTAATTTTTTATTTCGCTTATAGATCTCTTGAGGAGTTTAATGGATCAGTGTGAAATGCTGAGACAATGGTGTCATCAGCGGAAGTTGCTAAAGTTGTAGTTCTTGTTGCTGATAAGTCCACGGTATAAAAGAGGCATAATATTGGTCCTAATATACTTTCTTAAGAAACACCAGATCGAATTAGTCTTGCATTACCACATTCATTGGTTCACATCAAGAGGAAGTAAGGTAAGACTCTTTAATACCTTATAATTACTTCTCAAACTGATTGTCAAACATTTATGATATATTGCCGGAAGCTGCGTATCTTTGATATTGAGATCTTTGTAAAGTTAATTGCCCAGCTTGTAAATTTATTCTCTTACTCAGTGCTTCAGTTAATGTTTCGGTTCTTTTAATTGCCTATGCGATTGGTCAAATCTAATGTACTTCGCTGTGATCCTATTACCGTCATCAGAATCAGTCCTGAAAAGAACGATATCTTGACAATCTAATATCAGTGCTTGTTGGAAAATTAAAGCTGGTCTGATATTTTGACACATGACTTCTCAAAAACTATAGAAAGAATTGGCAGCAAGCTTATGGAAGCATACGAAAAAAAATTTTCTGGTCGGTTTTTGTTTTGATAACCGTTAATGATGTGATCGCTTTCTAACTACGATGAAAATAGTTTATTGAAATAAAGATTATCAATTTATACAAAGCCGCTTTAGATTTCTTCTTGACAACAATAATTCTTAAAACTGTTAGTTTTAAACATTGATATGTATATAATTTATGCTATTTAACGCATCACAAACTGAGTAACTTAACCGTTATAATAATCTTTCAAAGTTAATTTCACATGATCGTTTTACAACACATCGACACTGTCATTCGTATTTCTTCCTAAAAAATATCATCTATAGGCAAACAAACATGAATTTCGAACCAGTCGCCCGAACTGCTAGCAAACAAATATTCGCGTAATAATAATGCAATTATTTAATGCGTGAAATTAATAACAAACATGAAAACACGACTACGAAACAATAGCAAATTAACCTTTGTATAATTAATATTTAACGTATAATACAAACCCAATTGCTTTTGCTATTGTAATGGAAGGTATGAATACAAATAGCAAATGATGTACATGTAAATAGGGACGCCTATCTCATTGCCTTTATCCTAATAAACCAGTGAAAATTTGGACATATGTGGTGGTGAGTTGTTAGTGGCGATAAACATGAAAGTTTGTTCATTTCTAATTCTATGAATATGTAATCATAACAACATAATATACATAAAAACACTTTAATCTGTTAGTTTGCAGCTTCTCATCATTTGTTTTCTGCCATGATGATAAATTAAAAGAAGTTTTGGTTGATTAATGCGAATAAACTACTAGTAATTTGCTGGGCAGATTATGATTTGGGTACCACTGAGCTACTGGCCTTAACTACAATGAATCGGGGAACTTTTGATTTGCATTCCAAACAATATGAATTAATTTTCAATTTCACTCTAAACAGCTGTTTTTGTAGTCGTACAACTTAATATAGTTTTGCTTTTATGGAACACTCGATTTCCATTTTATGGCAATTTCTCTCTTGAGGATAAAACTAAAATACGTTACTTTAACAGCAAAATTACATTTGATCGGTGGATTTATGCATTATATACTACATACAAATAAAACAGAAATATACATTTTGCACTAACAAAAATAGATTGTGCTTTCTAACAGGAAATTTTACAGCTGCTATAAGAAGAATTGTATTTTGTATTACTGGAGCTATAATATCATATAATGGAACGACAGCCGTTGCCTTGTTATACACACATCGATTTTTGTCGTATAAACAAGTACAAGTTATCTTTACATGTGGTTTTATGACGATAAAAATCAAGCTCCCATTCACTTTTCCTGTCTCAAAAAGCACGACAAGAATCCTTAACGAATGAAATCGATGTGTATACAAAGGGGCTTTGTTATTTTAGCCAAGAATCCATAATTTAGAAAATATGAAAAGGAAATAAAATAAGATATTCATGACAACGGTGTAGCTGACAACTTCGAGTGTTTATTTGTAGTTTACTGACACTGAATTTTGGTAATAGCATATGATATGGGAATTTTAAGCAAATAATATTCCTCTTATTAAAAACAAGTAGTTACTCAATATAACAAAAGTAATTGGTTTGGAGTCTAATGCTAGATAAAGATGGCTGTTTTTTTAATGCAAAAGTGAAGGTTAAACTAAAAATCCAAAATTACTTAATTCTTGTAGTTCAAGCTGCCGTAAATTAGCAACACACTGCTATATATAAGCAGATTTGCTACATGTATCTAAACGATATATTATTTTTAATATACGATTGCTACAGTGGACTGTGCTTGGTGTATTTTATTAAAGTAAGTAAACAACAAAACTAACAAAACTACTTTAAATTGTTTATAAAGTACGTTCTAGTAACATGTATTGCATTTTGGTGTGTTTGTACTATTATTTGTACACTATTCCACAATCCTACAGTTGTATTATAAACGATACATGATAAATTTTATTTCTATTTTCTGTCATAATAAACGCTGATCAAGAATGTTCCTGACAGAACAGGAGCTGCAAGAAGCCATCGCTCATGGAATGTATGGTGGAAGATTCTGACGAACAAATAGATATAAGAAGTGCACCAACTGAATTTTAAGATGGTTTCCTAATAGAAAGAGGAAGCAATGAACAAATAAATCTCTTAGATCAAGAGAGATAAGCGGAAGTGAAAAAGTTACTGAAAATGAATGTAGAGACTCAATACTCCAAAATTATATGGAGAACACGTTTGATTCTTAGCGAAGAATTTTCTATTTTTAGAGGAAGTATCACCATTTCAACTAACATTGCGAAACTTGAAACCGCTATACATTTTTACGTTACTCCATGGATGATGCTTTCTTCAAAATCTTCTATTGAAATAAATCCTAATAAACCAGCTTTACTAACAGCACCGCTATTCATCAGTACATTTGTATACCAAGAAATCACTTTCGACCTGTAGATTGCCGTAATATGATAAAAGAACGATGAAAGATATGATTTCTATTAACTAACAAATTTGAGAAAGACGCATGCTATCCTACTGGGGGATTATGTGTCAGATATACGCTTCAATTTACCACCTCCAATCCGCATGCTATCGCTGTCTAACCACTAGCACTCACCGCTATTCTCTACCCTTGTCTAACTACTACAAAATGCTATCACCATATCGATCTTCTCAATTTAAATCATATTAACATCGCCTTCATTCTGCTTATTGCGAGGTGTATGGAAAGATTCGCTAGGCATGCGTAAACACAGGCGTAAATTCACTTTCAGTTTAGGCGGCGCCGGCGTTCAATTCATTTCGCTTATTTCTTAACAGGGCGTTGCTAGATATTAGGGTACAGGTACGACCCTCAAATTTTATAACGGTTAGTAAGTTTTGATCGTAGTCAGTAATTTTATAAAAAAAAAACGTTATATTGTAGGCCCGAGGAATACTTCTTATTGTGAAGTAATTTTACGGTGGCAATTCGGCAGAAGTTACACATGATTTATTTGAATTAAATTATGCTGAAAGATCAATCCTTAGCACGACTACTATTCGTAATACAGTCCGAAGATTTGAAACAACGTTTATATTAATAAATAACTAAAATAAAAAGGTCCTAGCGAAATATGTCAGTGATATCGAAATAAGTTTGTGCATTAGTAGAATAAAATCCTAGTATGACATCTAAACAAATTGCTTGCGGATTTAATAAGAGTGCAAACCTATAGTTTTAAACCTTTTACATAAGAATAAATATCGATCGTATAAAATCAGCATATCTCAAGTACTTTTACTCGACGATTATTACTGTTGCCTGGAATTTTATGAGTCAATGATAAATACATATCTCAAACATGAATATTTTTTTTCAATAATATACTATTTAACAACAAAAAAATAGTTTATTTACAATTGTTAGGTTTTTTAAAATCATGTTTGTTATTTTATTTGAATATTGACTTTAAAAAACTGGTTTTCATTCTTTTCTTTTTTCTTTTGATGTTGTTTATGGACTCTGTCACTAAAATTTATAATATATATTTCAGTTATCGAATAATTATTGCTTTATTATTTCCCTTTTCCTTTTTTCCAAATGTAATATTGGATTTAATATTACTTTTACAAACTTTATAAGTAAAGCGAGAAAAAAGAATATCAAGCTATTGAGCTTCTTATAGTTCAGCCGAATTAAATCGTTAATTCGGGTGAACTATAAGAATTCGCCGAACGTTAATAAATCTGGGCTGCTGCTGCGTAGCTACGCCTACTTGTGATGTGCTTAACGAGCGATTCATGCACTCGATTATATCAAATGAGCAATCAATTCATTAGCTTACCGAGGACTTGAAGCTGGGCAGAGCGAAGATTCGAAAACTAATAGACACTCGATGCATTTATATACATAGTATGTATCTACTTGAGCGAGTTAATGAATATATAAACTTTTCGCGTGATAAATAATCCGAAAAAAATTGTGAAACATGCGACCGAAAAAGTATAAAGGCGATCTACAGGCAAAAAATTGTTTACACTTCTATTCATCGCTCGCTCAAGTATTACATATGTATTATATCGACGCATGTTTCGGAATCTTTGCCTTGCCGATTTCAGAGTTCTCGATAAGCCAATGAACGATCAATCATTTGTTTGATAAAACCGAGTGCAAAAATCGCTCGTTAAGCAAATCACTAACGCCTACAGTTGAAGTCCTTCTTTACTCATTTAACTGATAATTCAGCTTCATTGCCTAACAACAAATCCAAACCATAGATTACATAAGTTACGACCGATAATAGATTCATTGAACAAAAAATTTCAGTTCGTACCTTTACAGATGTATCTGTCTGTTGATGAACAACTATGTACTACAAAGGCCAGGCATTATTTAAAACAGTACCTACGAGCAAAGTCCTATCAGTGTAGTTACAAATTATGAAAGTGACAAGTATTCAGATAACTTTGAAATTTATCCCGGGCCAAAAAAAAAAATAACCCAAAACATAAGAAATCTGATGTCCCAGATGTAGGATGTAGTTGCAACATTGTAGTACGACTGTGTCGTGTCGAATAATTCCTAGAAAATTACAGGATTAATTTGCCAATTTTTATAAGTCGGTCCCTTTGATGCTATATTTAGGTTAAAACGGCATCTATTCTCTCGGAACTGTCTGAGGATCCAGAATTCCAAATTACAAAGTCCCCACTGAGCAGGAGTTAAAAAAAAAGAAAACTGTGGCTTATTGTATGAGTATGTATGTGACGTAGATGGTGTAGAAGTATCATCGATAAACTGGTTAGATACCAAACTTACTTACATACTTACTTATATATTTTTGTCCGCCTGTTGACGCTAGGCACTACAAAATCATAATTAAAACTAAGAAATGGTATTTAAGATATTCTATCACTTACTAGATATGACTATAGTAAACAGTTCGTTACTTTAGAGAAGAATCTGTTCTCAGACGACAGAAAATGCCCACCTCTGTCAGAGTTTCGGTCAAAAATAGCAGAATGTTTATCTAAGAGAAAAAAAATTGATCAGCGACAACTCCATATGTTCCCCCAAACAAAGTAATAGCAGACTTTTGGTCACTGGTCGAGTGACCGGTCCACGAGAATCTAAGCCAACGGTGCAAATTCCCTAATTGTATGTCATTAAAATGTTCTAAGTATGGGCTAAACCGTTGCCTGAATAAAAATAATAATTGTTTTGCACAATTCCATATATCTTAGGTTTGGTAACTTGTGAGATTTATGTAAGTATATAAAGTATATTGAGTTTGTAAGTTTTTACACTGTGTATCAGTTCTGTTACATTTATTTTTATTTTTTTCTAAAATAAAGCTACTTTCTTGAATAGAGACTTGTTTAAATGTTTTTTCTGTAATCCTACTTTATGTTTATATCTAAATATATTTTTTTTTTGGGCTAGATTAAGGAAATCGCGCAGTTTAAGGTTAATGTCAGCGGTAATAGTAAAACATGGTAGTAAAGGATAATTTGAGGACAAGATGCAATTTGGAAGACTAATTTGGGGAAAATTGTGTACCTGCAAATAATACTTCAAATGCCAAAAACAACTTATATATCTTGATTTCTAGTCTAACAGTGCCCTTATACATTTATTCAGTTGCAACAAAAAAAAATTGGTGTTATGGAAACGGTACACACAATATTAAATAATAATAATCGATCATGATACCTTAATAATTTATTCTCCACATATTGCATGCAATACAACTGAATATTTTTCTAAAATAATAAACTGTACAGGTACACATTGCTGTTTACTTTTATGTGAGTAATGGGGTTAACAGCATTACAGACTGTACCACTCACAGACACGGAATAACGAAGCATATCGTCGATCGACCTTGCATTCTAACGTTCTCGACGGCATTGGCGTGAAAAACGTATACATATTTCGCTCGATAAGTGCAGCAAAATGAGGAATAATCGGTGCACAAGTATAGTTACGTTTCACTAATCTAACTCTGATGTGGAGGAATGGAACGTTTTTAAATGTGTTTACAGCATCTCTCACATTTGTTTTTGCTAATTTACCGAACTGCATTCATGATTCGTACTTGCTGGACATGGAGAAAAGGCGTAGGTGCAAAGTAAACGCAATTAGAAAGAGTAATGGAGTTTTAACTACATTTTACGTTTGAAAAACAAATCCAATTTGCTGTATTTTAATTGGGCTGTTTGTTTGTATTACCTAGGATGGGTAGCTGAGTTCGAACAAAAACAAATCGACAGCATTTGCATTCAATTTGTTTGTTGATTTTCGGGAAAAGTGAATTAGCAAACAGTTACATAACTCATATTCAGTGTATTCTCGTAGAAGCGTTTTGGTGGAGGTGCTGGTAAAGTGTATGATATTTCAGTAATTATAATAAACTTCTGAAAAAAATGTATATATTATGTATGTTTTGCTTCTATTGGAAGATATTTGTAGGAAACTTATACAGATATAACTTATTTCCTGTTTTTTTCCAATAGTTAGGTTAAATATTTATTTTTAACTGTTGTATTCAATCAAAATCCAAATATCTTGTATTAGTCGGTATGGAGATGTGAGCAGTTGATAGACATGATCTTCTAGATTCATTTTTGTTTTCCTAAGATTGCTCGTTATCAAAAGTCTCAAATTTATACGGAATTGCAGTATGTAGTTTATGTTTTTTAACTATTACAGTCTGTATTAACGACTTCCAGTGTTGATCCCTGCTTTCGTGATTATCGTCATTTTAGAGATTGTTATGTAGAGGTGATTTCCATTAAAGTTTACTTAATTCCCACTGTGTTACATCTTGGTCACTCTCAGGACTAATTCTAGGTTGTGTAGAATATTAGTATTTCAATATGTGGTAATATAATGTCTGTTTACTATTGAATAGTGAAACGAAGTAAAGGAGTGCTGGTAATTACAATAAACTGAAATGACGCTGATAATTTCTAGGATTGAATAATAGTTGAAAAGTCGAAACAACATGCCAAAATTAAGCAGTACATACTTGTGCCTTCGTTAACATGTTAAAAGTGTTGCTTCGGCTTTTTCCTCTTATTGCTGAATCCTCGAAATTAGATTGTGGGTTATCAACGTTATTACAATTTGCTAATATATATTTTAACGTTAATTAAGTGGTCTTGGTAATATCGGCTTGCCACTCAATTTTAATTTGATTTAATTAAATTTATAGATTTGTTTGTGAAGCTCGATCACAAGGTAAGTCAAAAGGACATACGAATAGATAAAAGAAGAACTTCTAGCTTAAAATTGTTTATTTCTTACGTTACAGTTACATAGAAGAAGGTTACACGTAAAACTCGATCCAATATGCGCTAACATTCACTGTTTTTTTTAGATATTTCCAAAATAACAAGGAAAACATGCGAACTGCAAATCATAGATTCTGAATGAATATTTTTTTAAGCTCTAGAAACCGGCTCCATGTCATACGGCAGTTTTCGGAAATACTGCAATCTGTTGGCTTCTTGTATAAGCACGAAACGACGTATGTCGTGCTGATGGAACTTCAGAAATCGGTTATAATCGCCTTTTGACATCAAATATTGTATACAAAGGTGATTTAGATAATTATATTCATTATAACTATACGAAAGTATTAAGTATACCCCAAAACAATATGAAAATATTTATGTAGATCAGATTACATTTCTAAAAGTTATTCCGTCTCAACACAAAATATCCTTGAGTAACATTTGATGAAGTTTACAAACTGAGAAGGTTTCAAGAGTATCATCCCCTATTTACAATAGGTACATATTTTCCATTGTATGCAAAATGATGAAATGTCTAAAAAAAAAAGCTGCTCTGCCCAGATAGGAATCGTCAGGGCTTTGAATTGGGGTTGGCTTTTATTTCGGCCTACCAAATCATAAGTAACAAAGTTCATCATTGAATGGATGCACAATTCAAACAGTGGTGGCAAAGGTTATCAGGACAGTGACAGGAAAAACAATTTTTAATAGAATTTGTAGATCTCAAACTACAACAGATCTATTAAAAAAACCGCAAACATTATTGAAATGATGGCAGATTTACTAACCGGTTACTTAATTGAGCATTAAAGGAAGGAAAAGGATCCCTTGCATATTCTTTCAAGATCCAAAAAAATCAAAAAATCCAAGTTCACGTTTCGTCCCATTGAGCTGGCAAGGACGAAGATTTTGCAACTGTTTTTCTTTTGGTCTGGTCGTGTTTATTCTCACTTTGCTTCATTTGGACAACATACCTTCCGAGTATTGATTCACTTCGAGTGTGTGGATAATGGTTCTAACCTCTTTATTTCGCGCCAACATATAATCTTTACTCTAACGTATCGGCACCTTGCGACTCCAATTTTATATGTTGTAGGTGATTTGATTGGTAATGTAGATACTGTCCTGTGTAGATTGGTTTTCTGTACACACTAGTTTTTGTGTTTCGGTCGCTCATTGTCTGGACTATTATCCTCAAATGAGCCAGAGTCTTTACTTGAGATGGTGTGTTCGTGTTGCTGTTTGCTGAAATTGGAGAGAGAAGTGAATATATCGCCATTCTAAACTGCTGTTTGTGGAATTTGTCCAGTACCTGGAAGTACGTTGTTTCTACGCACATTGTAAGAAGATTCATGACGGTGTCGATTCTCAATGTGGTGCTTGTTTGCAGGGTATTGTTCTTGGGAGGGTTTCTCTTTGACTATTGTTAGTGTTTTATTTATTAGTACACTTGTAAAGAGGCTGGTGACCTCAAAGCTAACCATTGATGGCAGTAGAAATATTGCAGAAACATCGGATTTAAACAATGCAACAGGCGATGGAAACAGTCCAAACACTAACTCGTATTCTGCTAACCCATCGTCAAATATTTCACGTCATGAATAATAATTAATTAGCTTATCACAACTTTCAGTAAACTTTATTTTCACGGACTAATTTGGTGGATTTACTGAATATTATAGTGGAACAAAATTATTCAGTTGAATGTAGTTGAACTATTATTATACCTGCAGGAGCCCTTAGGGTATGTTGTACAACAAAAGTGGAATGTAGAAACCTCATTTACCTAGCGTACACCTTCACACGTACACTGTTGAAAATTTTAACACTTTTTTGACTAATTTAATAGTCAGGAGAGGTCCACACTCTTTTCGTGTTATTTTGTCGAGAACTATAGAAGTTTAAATTTGACGAGCAAAGATAGTCAAGTATTGTCTATTGCTAAGGAGTTATTTTGTCCAACTGACACGTGGAATTATAAAATACTTCTAGTCACATTTTATTTGATCTAGACTAGACAAATTTACTAGCTGTTTAACTAAATGAATGCGATCTATTGGGTGTTTTAATACCATTTTCTAAACACAACGTCTTCTTAATATGCAACTCCTATTTCTTATTGCTATAATATTCTCTCTTTAAGACGTTTTCTCAATTATAAATATGCAAAACCAGTCATTCACAAGTCTTGGTTTCAACTAAACGTACGTTAAAATGATTTTTTGAGAACCATTATAAAATTAAGTGAATGTTTATAGTATTTGATTCAAGTCTAAACTAATTGCGTAAATAGATGTTCCCAATACATCTTTAAGATGTTGAAATTTTTTATGCCCACTGGAATTAACGTTTAATAACACGAGGTTACACTTTGCAAGTCAGTCACATTTGGTGGTTTGTTTGGATATGTTAATACGGAGAATCAAACACAAAAACAGATACACGTGCAATGCAGGTGGTGCGTATAATGCAATACTGTATTAGAATAGGTGGGGTTTCTATATTTTTATCCGAGGGAAAAATTCTGATTGGTTGACGCTTCTGAACGTCTAGAAAAATAGTCAATCCTCATATCTGAACAAAGAATTCACACGAAATTCTAGTCATTTCTGTTCTATTCAATACGCGTAGTCAACTCGTCTGGCAAAGTTTGTAAAAATCAACACTAAAATATTTGACTAGCGCCGTAATATTTTCAACAGTGTATGCATCCTTTTATTATCTATCCATACAAACGAAAATAGGTGAGCACCTAACACAAAACACGAAAATAAAAACTTCTCTTTCCTCGTGTTTTTATTCCGGTATATTGTAAACATAACGTCTCATAAATTATTCAATATTCATCCTGTTGTAAAGGTGCCCTTTTTCGTTGCAAAACACATTCCTGTGGCGACGTACGTAGCTATTGCGCATTTCCTAGCCGATCAATAGTCACTCACGTTTCTGAGTGCAGCGTATGTTCGCTGAAGCTACATATTTTACAACTCTTTTTGTAGGTGCTTCTGTCTGGATGTGGAGTTCTAATCTCTCGAGTGATATGATATGGTAATGAAGCTGTTTGCACCTGTAGAACAAGATATCTTTGATACTTTTTCTTTTCCACGTTAGGAAATCTTCGCAGGAAGTCGGAAATGTCTTATTCGTCTCACGGTGACAGGCGGTGATTTCCCGGTTATATTCCTTAACGCTTATAATGTTTATATCTTGAAATAAAAGCAAGAATTTCAAATACTCAAGCGTTTCTAACAAAAATGGGGAATCTAACCCTTTTGAAATAGCAGCACTTGTTTGGGCAACAATAAATACAATATTTGCTCCTTAAGTAAATTGTTTTCAAAGCGGTATTATAACTACGTTGACTAATATAAGTCACCGAGATCAGTGAGTTAATGACAATAAATTTTACTTGCAAATGCGCATAACATATACTATAATTAAATCGCTAATGTTATTAATTCATGACTAATAGTGCGTTAAAATGGCATATGGAATTTAATGGTCGGGTAGTTAAAGTAAATAAGGTTTTATAAAAATATATTTCATGGTTATGCTATGAACATTGATATGAAACCAGTGACGATGAATTTAAATGAACAGGCAATCTTAGTAATATTACTTTCAATGTTTTTAAATCGAGGATGAAATAGTTATATAGCTAGGAAATCTCATAAATAGGAGCCAAGGCTTGGTTGGGACACTTCAAGGTCAAAGAATACTTACGAATGAACCAATCATCATTCATTCGATATCTTTTGAATAACGCGAATTGCATCAAATTAATTTTTGAACACAACGAGTTGCGAAGAATGTAAATAAATTAAATTGAAAGCAAAATTTAAGCATAGCCATTTTTTTAAGAACATCAAAATAAGTAAAGCTGATTTTCTTATACAGTATAAGCAATTACAAATTAATGCTTTCCCATGAAATTTATTAAAAATAATATTTAGAAACATAGAGAAGAAATCCTGCATCTATAAAGAATCTCGAGAGAAATCCTATCGATTCCTTATAAAAAATCTTTGAGCTCAAATTTTGCAAAACTTTCACGGGGAATGTACTCTTAAGCGTTTACAACAAAATACATAAAGATGACGTTATTCCAAAGCTCCATAACTTCTTCGTTCACACATTGCAGTAAACTTTTCGGAACATACCAGATCACTTAAACAAACTCTGTTGAAGCAGACGATACTACCATGAAGGCGATTGCATCAGTGTTTTTCAAGTTATCCAGAGAGCAACAGGAGCTATTAAGATGGCATCATTGAAACAGGCTGAACTTCCTTCAAATTATCATGCCAATAGAAACTGGAACTGCAATACACCTATCATACGCACATGTTCACGTTATCTTGAGTATCCATGTATTGAATTACAAGTAAAATTATTCTGAATAATATACTTTCGAATTAATAGTTATCACCGGATAATGAGTGAGCTGTTGCAAGCTGTACACATAATAACAATGCGCAAATCCTTCGAAGAATATTCATTTCCGTCCAATATACTGGGTATCGCATATACTATCGACAATCCGTTTCTCCGTGTCAAATTGATTGTTTGTGAGGATTTTAACAAGTTTTTCTCAGCCTGATGAAAAAAGAAAACAAATTATTGACCTCCAATTTAAGCTAGAAATGACCCTTAATGGTCTTACAAGGCTAACACCATTTTCAAAAACTTCTCCTGACAACATATTGTCCAATTTTAGTTGTCCTAATTCTGAAATAAAACTTCTAGGTGTTTCCGATCTTGATGCCCACATTTTTAAATTTGCAGAGAATGTAAATTCAGAAAATAACTAGTAGTAATTTTGTGACAACAATATAGATTTACTAAATAACGCTTTAAGTGAAGAGTCGTAGGCAGATGTTTTTTTTTCCACTGGTGCAACTAATCGTTATTAGCAATATTCGAGACCGCTTTATTTAAGTTATTAGAGTTTTAATTATGTGGTGACAATCGTATTCACATTTACTTTTAATTATTACAGAATTATATTTTAGTCTTTGAGTATTATAGCTGAGTTTATTTACATCGGTGGTATTGTTTCTCAGATCACTATGTAATTGTAATAAAATTTGTTTTCAATTTTCAATTTTGGCGATAACCAGAATTTGTTCTTTAGTTTTTTCCCTTTTTTCTTATTACTGCTATGCAGTTATTTAAATGATGAATGGAAGACATTACGCTACATGAATTAATAACATTAACAACAGACAGGGCGACCCACAACAAAACATCACTCTGAAATTAATGTTAACGAAATAAATATTTTTTTTGTAAACTTTGCTCAGCAAATTATTACTAAAATTCCAGTTAAGGGAAGTGCAGATAACAGGGTTGAAAAATATGAATGCACCATATTTCTTCAACCAATTACTGATAGAGATATACTTCGAATTATACAAAAACTTGATGTTTATGATGTATCCACAAACCTTATAAAGGCATGCGCTGTAAACATTTGCAAGCCGCTTGCTAATATTACTAATACGTGTTTTGTGGAGGGTAGTTTCCCGGATGTTTTTAAAGGGACTAGAGTTTGCCCTATTTATAAATGAGGTGACGAAAATTTGCCCGAGGATTATAGACAAATAAACATACTTCTCAGTTTTTGAAAAATAATAGAGTATGCCATTTTAAATCAATTTAATCATTATATTGAAACTCATAATATTCTTAGTATGAACCAATGTAGATTTAGGAAAGGTAGACGAACACATGATGCCATCATGACTTTTGTGGACAATATTCAAGACGCGTTTGAAAGCCGCGGAGATTGATTGTATATTCACAGATTTATCTAAAGCATTTGACTGCGTCTGTCTAAAAGAACCAATATCTAAGTCTTATGGAATCAGAGGAGTAGCCAGTAATCTAATAAAATCATACCTTTCTAATAGAACACATTGTATCTCTGTCTAATAGACTAAGTAAGCCCTTAGTAATTAAACGTGGGGTTCCACAAGAATCCATATTGGGCCCCTTTTGTTCATATTTTATGTTAATAACCTACCGATACATATGAGTACTTTGGATGACACGATACTAACAACAATGTATGCTGATGACACAAACTTTGCTCTTCGTACAAACATTAATCATAATAGTGATAAAACACTCAGCAATCAAATTATTTCCCATGCTCAATCTTAGTTTAATGCAAACGATCTTTGTATGATACAGACAAAACCAAAATATATACATTTTTACTCAGAGAGAAAACTCATTTTAGTAATATAAACTTTTAGGATTTATCTTCATACTCAACTTTCGTGGATTCCACAGATTGACAACATTTGTTATGCAATTCGAAAAACAGCAGCTTTTGTTGACAATAATGTAACGTATAAAGTATATTTTGGTTTATTTCTTTCAGTCCTTTTACATGGGATACTAGCATGGGCAAATGCTCACTCGCAACTATAAAGGGTATTTTAGGGTTTTACCTGTTTCAATGATACTAAGTACTTGGTATTAGAATACAAAGTTATTTCCCTGTAAATTAAAACTACTGGACATATCCAAAAAGCAAAAATTAGCCGTTGGTAGAATTAAACAGTAACCACTAAATTAATTGTCAATAGTGTTTCGCCACTATGAAATTCCATGCAAAATTGAAGACTGTACCGAGGTTATAAAACAACCTGTGCAAATACCGATAATTTGTACAACCTGTTTTTCTATATGTACAGTTTATGAGTTATAAAAGAGTTCTCTGCTAGTGAAAAGAACTGATTTACTAACTGCAGCTGTTCTACGCTTCATTACAAGTACCTATTTGTATTTTAACAGCATTAAGCAATTACCTCCCAATTAATGTTAATTACATATCATTAAACACACGCACTTGCTGATTATTAGGATGGCACACAGAGAAATCTATGTAATAAATACTTACACCTCCCGGAACTAGCGATTTTGTAGGAATTGGTACTACAAAGTATTAGATTCTAAAACGTACACGCTTATCATCTAAATGAACGAGTACATTTAGGAAAAGTTCACAGTTGTTTGTAGGATTGATATTGTTTGAAATAGTAAGGCAATTTTTTAAAATTTGAATGCATTTGGAAGTAACAAAAATTGATAGTCTATTGTAGAAAAACCTTGCACACATTCTATAATTATTTCGCACTGTTAAAAGGGGCTGGAATACCTTATGTAGGGCCTGAACCCTTTTGCGGGTTAAGTAGCAGTACAATACTGAAGAAACTGAAAAGAGAAATGTCAGCAGAGAAAATCTAATTACTGGGAGAATCTCCAAGGAATGAGGCAAAGTAAAATTCTTCTGGGAATCTATGACCAGAAGAGGTTTACAGAATGCATCAACCTGAGTAAAAACAATATTCGCAGATTACCAGGAATACTTTCAGGCCATTGTAAACTGAAAGGACATCTGAGGTAACCTTGGCTTCGCAAAGGAATCTTGTTTGTGTACATGTAGAATGTAGATTTTGTGGGGAACAGGATGAAACACCTATCTATCCCCTCTGAAATTGCGTAGCACTGTGCAACTCAAGCGCGTTGCACCTGGCAGCATCGAAATCGAAGAGGAAGACTTACCTAACCTAAGGCCTTCTGATATCCTACACTTTCTGAAAAGATTTGGATTAGAAGGCCAGTTGTAAAACAGCAAGAATAGGGGACGCAATAGATCTTTTAGGTGGTAGTGTAACATCACCCTTCCCATATACATAGATACATACACCGTATTACCTTCTGGGGGTTGTTGATTCATGTACATGGAGTTTCTCTTGCTCAGAAAAGAACTGTCAGACGTATCGTTAATGTTAATACGACAGCTTCCTGTCGACCCTTTTTCCTTAGATTTAAATTACTTCCTGTTCGGAGAAAAAAAAATAATTATTATAAGTTTAAAAGATGCTAAAAATGTTGTCCATTATCCGTAATATGTAAATTGCGAAGCTCTTAGATTGCGTCATGGTCTTAAAAATGGTTTCTTTAATTATGGGAAAATAAAATAATCTAAAATTGCCCGGAGATCTTGCAGGAAAATTAATATTTTCTGTATAGAAAAAAATTTCGTAGAAAACTATCGGTGCATTATCTTTGCTGAAAAAATTCTTCTGTAAGTTCGTCATCGTGAAGTTAATTAATAAACGGCTGTAATAATTCGTTTTCAGCAGTTATTGTTTGGTTAAAAAATATAGGTCCAATACCTTTGTATAAGAAAGGAGATACAGGGAAACCGGAGAACTACAGGCCCATTTGTGTTCTGCCTGTGGAATCCAAAACTCCCAAACAAGCCATCCATGAGAGACTATCCGAATATCTAGAGCGGAAAGGTTTCTTAATCGAACACCAACACGGCTACAGAGCGGGAAGATTCGTATCGACCGGGATTCTACAAGTTGTTAACGGCAAACACCAGGCGCTGGACAATAAGGCCACCTCGTGCATGACAAAGCTAGATTTAACCAAGCCTTTCGACTCTGTGAAAGTCCAGACATATTTATAACCAAGTTAGAATACTACGGAATCGGAGGTAATGTTTTGGCATTGTTACGATCTTATATGAGCGACAGAAAGCAGGTTACTGTCTGGGACAACAATGTCTCAAATATCATAGAAATAAAGTACGGTGTGCTCCGTAGGGGTTCGTACTTGGGCCTCTGTCGTTCATTGTATACACTAATGGTCTTCCTTCGTCTTTGATCGTTGAGGCAAGACCTCAATAATAGATCAAGTAACGCCGTTGTTGATACTTGCAATCGGTTCAACTCGAACAAACTAAAAATTAACACAGATACAACGCAACACTTCATGTTTACTACAAGAAACATTGACGCTTAACCAAACAAAGTTTCTGGGTTTAACGTTTGGGATAGTAGACTAAACTGGTCGGCGCACATTGAGATTCGGGTATTCTGACTGTCGTCAGCCCTTTTTGTTATATGAAAGCTTAAAAAAACGCTCGCTGATGGTGGCAGGAACAGCATACTACGCGTCCTTCCATTCCCTACTTAATTATGATATGATTTTCTGAGGAGTGTCCGCTGGTATGAACAGAATCTTCAAACTACAGAAGAGAGCGATTAGAATTTTAAGGGGCCTGAACCATAATGGATCCTGCAGAACTCACTTTAGAAGCAATGGAATACTTACCCTAGCGTGTATTTTCATCTTAAATATTGTTATCCATGTCCACAACAACAAAGAAACATTCCAAATAAATAGGTCACAGCCACACGTAATCGTCAAAAGCTCAGAACACCACACCACAGATTAACATCAATCCAGAATGCTGTGGATTGGTGGGTTAAGCTGTACAATTTGTTGCCGGCGGAGACGAAGGCATTGTCAAGTAATGCATTCAAAACCAAATAAAGAGTGTGCATTGTGAAAGGAAATTCTATACCATTAATGAATACATTACTTCCATGGAGGGCGGTGGCTGATATATATTCACTTTAATTTCTGTTTGTACTTTTGCTCATTTTCTATTAATCTGTAATTTTCTTCGTTATTTCTTTTTTTTTATGTGACCTGCCATCTATGTGGATATGACTAAATCTTATTTTTAAATACCTTTTCTTGTATTTTATATACACTTCTCTTTTATAACGACATTTAATTATATTGATTTCGTTTGAAATATTTTAATTGCAAATATACGTATATTATTACAACATTAGAATATTAAGATTTTTGATTAAGAAATATGATTCTTCATGTTGTAATTGGACAAGATTTTCCCTATATGGTCAGTAACACCTTGAATGTAGTGAAGATAAGCAGTGGATTGATGTGGAGTAGGTTATGTTTCGGATATGTATGTGTAAGTGTCGGGTTATGGTAATCTGGTGTCTAAAATAGTTATTCTTGATTAAGGTATCGATAACATGGGATGGCTTTCCGGATAAGGAATTTGGTTCAGATAAGGCAATAACTTAGACTAAGAAATTTATGACACAGTTCTTCTGGGCAGGATGGTGGTACGCAAAGGCATTTGGTAACGATCAGAACATGCGGGCGTGCGGTAAATGGACGTCTAAGGCCTCTTTTAGACAAAGCGGTTTGGTTGATTCAAACTAAGTTGCCTTAGTTTAGGCCTCTTTTAGACGAGGCGATTAGTTGATTCCACTAGTTGAACGACGGGTTATCAAGGAGCATACTGCTGGGTTTATATTCTCGAAATTCTCAATTACATTTTTAAAAATAAAGACGAGTTTATAAAGAACAGTAAAATCACGACTATAATACCAGAGGGAAAGAATAACTACAGACACCTCTTCAACAAGCTTAATATAACGAGACGGACACTATCCTCAGCGGGAGTTAGACTCTTTAATCTCCTGCTAGAATCTTTAAAATCATGTACTGAAGAAAGCGTATTTAAGTTAAACCAAAAAAGTTACTAGTGCAAAGTTGTGTATATTCCATGGACGAATTTGATAGCGTGTTCAACAATTAGGCTTGTTTTATTTGATATTTTAAGCTGTTGTGTATTTGTATGTATACGTTTGATGTAATGTACTACAATTGTAAACTATTTGGCCTCCCTAAACATACTGTCTCGTATCGACTAGGCCAATAAATATTAATATATATTATTATTATTATATATAATCAATTGATATTATTCTAATAAATCTCTTTATAAATATACCATTAATCTGTTAAATAGCTGTCTTCTTTTTCTCCCTAACGCTTACCTTTTATCTGTAGTGGCCGTCTTTCGTCCGTATTCCGATACATTGGAGACGCAGTATCTCCTCTTTTTGCGCTTCTTCATGCACAGGACGTTGGTAGTTAACATGTTTCCGATGGTTGCGGATCAATCGGCAAAAACGCGGCACTAGAAATGATCACGCTTTATTCGCGGGCGCCTGGAGGCAAAATAATTCGCAGAATTAGAAACAGTAGTCCAACTAGGTGGTTCGACGTCGGCACTCGTTACTTACTGTTATTATTGTTGTCACTACTTCGAGAAAACGCCACCGTTGTTTCACTAGTTAGCCCAGATTTCTTCGTTCGCCGCCTTATTCGCGCACTTATTCATTTTTCCCGCACTAGGTGCATACCGCCACTATTATTTATGAATAACGACCGGAGTGCGTTGATTTCTTTCGCTTCTGTGACCTGCTTTGTGGATTGTTATAAGTATCCCAGTTTAAAGGCGCGTATATTATGTGGTGGTTTCTCATAAGCGAAGAGGAAAAGAGAAATGCCGCGCGGAAAACGATGTTATGCATTTAACGCATTTTTAGTTGCCCACTTGTCACACTTACGACTTGCATACGCGTCATTATTGTATGCATGTTTTGCTTTAGGGTACAATACGAAAAAAAAAATGCTGCCGGTATGACAATAGTACATGTGATGTGACAACGTAACAATAATACCTGCTTGTTTCTCTACTTTCTAAACGTGTAAGGCGTATATTTTCTTTTGTAATAATTATTAGCGTTAATGACTGTAAAAAAGATAAATTTCAAATAAAGCGAAGGTTATGTAAGAACAGATAGTTACCTGTCAGGTTTCTTTGGTGAAACCTAAGATGTATATCTTTATAACGACACATCTTTACTAATTAATAATAATAATAATACATCTTTATTTCAACTACGGCTACAAAAGCGTACAAAATATTGTCACAAGACAAAATACCGAGTTCAGCTTTGCATGCTAAACTTTCAAATAAATCGTTGAGAAGAATACCATGAGATATCTAACAGATATTCCCTCACTCGTTTTCGAAAAATGCGGAAGCTAGCAATACACTTATATTCCTCGGGCAGCTTATTGTTAGTATTTTGCCACGCCCAAATACGTGAGGTTATTTTTGATAAAGTGTTGTTTTTGTTGACGAGGAGGCAGTAAGTATCTTTGCTAGCTTTCTCACATTATAGGGTACTAGCTATATGTTGTAAACTTCTGAATTTATGTTTAAACCAAAACACAAAACTTCGCAAACATAGGCATCTAATAAAATGGTTAGCAAACCCTCATTTTGAATGTTTTCTTTACAACGATCACGGTATTGCAGATTTGTACATGATTCTAACTGCCGTTTTTGGCAGGAGGAATATGCGGTCGTACATTTGATCCAGCACTCCAGTGTATATTACCAAGATATCATTCTGGAGAAAAAAAATTGAGAAATAATAGAGTTTTTAACGTACATTAAAGAACATGATTTCTTAAGGTTATAAATGGCATAATCAATTTTTCGATAAATTCTTTAGAGAGGTACTCCACGTGATAATTCCACTTTTAAATTCTCGTCGAGTAAGACGCCAGTAGTTTAGCAGATTCAATGAATTTAACATTTTCCCATTGAGGATAAAACTGCTGATATCATATCTAGAACGATTACGGAAAGTATGCATTGGGTTTTATCTGAGTTTTATGCACAGATATTAAAAAACCATCCATTGCTTTAACTTAGTGTAGTCTCTTTACATTGTAAACGTAATCTTCAAAAGTTTTACTTTTATAACGTAATAGTTGATGTCATCAGCAAACAGAGTAATATTAGTCATTATGCTAATCTGCAATGGTAAGTCGTTAATATAAAATTAAAAACATTGTAGGGCCCAGAATGGATCTTGCGGGCATCACTTTCTAAGCACCGAGCAATTGAGCTTCATAATTATCTATGATTACTCTTTGTTTTTTTCGATCTAACAAGAACGTTCTAGCCATGCACATGGGGCTCCTCTAACTTCCATCGTTCTAATTTTGTAAGTTTAATCTTCATGATTGACGGCTTCAAACGCTTTTGATGTAGGTCAATAAATAGAAGCAAGGTGAAGCACCCAGCATCAAGATCTAAAAATATCTGGTTAACAAATTTAAACAAAGCCGTGTTTACAGAGCCGATTTAATAGAAAACCATGTTGGCATATTGAGAATAAGGAAATAATTAAGACCAATTTCTTGTATACTGGTTTCTTCGTCATAATTAAATCATGAATATAGGTACGAATTTTGCTTATTAAAATAGTAATATTACTTGATAAACAGTATGATTGAAGACAAACAATATCAATTTAAGGTTTCCGTATATTTCATAATATATAAACCAAAAAATTTAAATTTAAATTTTATAAACATAAAACTGAGAAATACTTCTGGCTCGGTAATATGCAAAGCTCTTGCACTATGCAGGATCAAATTTGTCTTTCTAGAGTTGCTGTCGGCAATGCACCGCTGCGCTTATTGTGAAAGTAAACTTGGAAAAGCTTTCTACATACGAATACGACCTCTTCTGTTATGTCTGCTGCCGTTTCCACTATTGTACGAAACTCCGAAGGGATTGCAGAATAACTTTACACTATATTATACTAGAAATAGCAAAAAAAGCAACCATAGATACACTGAGGGGAAGATTTCTTTGTCGTTAATAAGTATGCGTTCATTCAATAAATTATTCTTTTAAATAGTAGCAAAGGAATATTTATTATAGGTCCTAAGAAAAGAATTATTTGAAACAAATAATGATTTAAATAGGAAACTTCTTCCTTGTGAAAAAAATATAGCTTTCACTTGAAAATAATCGATATCAGTCCAAAGGTAAAATCTTCCTTTCTTCGGAATAGTAAAGCAATGATTTATGTTCAAATAATTTTTTATTTGATTGTAAGAAACGAAATTATTTACAATTAATAAAGCATATCTTTAGTTTAATTGTTAGTTCATTTGTTTATTTGACCAAAATAAACTATTTTAGTTCAAAATATAGGGTAATTGGCAGTGGCGGCTCGTGACAGTATTAACTTTATAAAGTTTTAAATGAATTTAGCTCAGCTTGCAGTAATTTATTAACTCATTTATTGCTAAGGGCGATTATTACAATCGCGATTTAAGGCTTAAATATGACAAGGTCGATTTTTTCTATTTAGATCGATTGTAAGAAAAGTAACAAATCCGATCCTTGCGATTGTGGACAAAACGTCGGCCAGAAGAAGATTCAGCCCGGAAGCCAAGCATACAGTGGCGGCTGGTACTAAAGGGTACAAGGGCAAGTGCCCACCCAAACCATCCAAGATAACACAGGAATGAAATTCGCAATGTAATCTTAGTGAATTATTTTATTTTTTACTTTATTTTTATAACCGATGGTTCCAAAGTTTCCTTCGCAACACGGAACACTCGCATATGCGAAGCTTCTAAACTATGTTCCGGGGGCACATTTTTCCGATGTACCTATTTCGAGTATGAATCGGACGGCACCGTTTATCTTCGCCATTTGGGCTTATACGGTCGCTTTGGGGCACGTAATTTCGTGTCTCCAGTTAACGTCTTGCAGTAATTGCGATTGCATAGTTTTCAGCGCGTACCGCGCATGTGTGATTTCAAAGGTTTGAAGTGACGTTTATTATTAATGATGGAAGTTAATTGTGTGCAAAATCTTTTAAAAAACCCGCTATTATTTGAGGAAAAACTTTTAATTAAGAAAAAAGGAAGGCCTATTCCTGATCTTCAAATAAACTACACTTCCCCAAGTAAAACTCGAACTTACAATAGAGTATTCAATAAAAATATATATGAAAAATATGAGTGGATGTGCGCATGTTCACTAACAAATAAATTATTTTGCTTTATCTGCTTAATTTTTAAGAAAGAGGTTAGTGCGTGGAATAAACAAGGGTTGAATGATTTAAAGCATGTTGCAGAGAGGGCAAAGAAACACGAAAATTCCGTTTCTCACATGAATGTATGTGTGGATTTTAGTGTTCTAGGCAAAGTGGACATACGTGAACAGTTACTGCTTATTTGCAACATAAAATTTAAGTCAAAGAATGTGGAAGAAAATATCAATTTTGCGCCGTATTTTGTGTATTAAAATTTTGCAAAATTTTCTGATTTGATGTACAAAAAATATGTACGTTTTTATTTTGTATGTCTGATAGTCCATAATTAGGTGAGTAGTAATAGATAAACAAATTAAAATCGAAAGTATACTTCCTAATTCTTTTATTAATATACTATGGGATCAAATTGTTTTGGCTACTAGTTTCGACATATGGTAGTAATTGTCTTCTTCAGGCCTTAGCATGATCCCATAATAGTTGACTGTTGCGGCCGCGCATTTCTTTTTCCGCGATGTCCGGTCAGTGAATCATATAACTATAATCCAACTTTAATACACTGTTTGCTAAGTTTTTTAAACCGTTGACTATCATAGGATCATGCTGAGGCCTGAAGAAGACAATTACTACCAGATGTAGAAACTAGTAGCAAAAAAAATTGATCCTACAGTATATTAATTAAAGAATTAGGAACAACACTTTTCAATTTAATTTATTTATCTATTTTTATTTTGTGCCCACCCTCTTTCATAACTCACGAGCCGCCACTGCAAGCATAGTGTAGCACTTATATGTATATTATAGCTCAAATTCGTTGTATGATACCTTGAACAGTGTTGATAGATATTTCTTAATATACGAATATGAAATATGTACATTTTATAGTTCGCAAGATTGTATGAATTGCGTCTGTATGCATTGCACGGACGAGATCCGAACACCGCGGTATTTACTGATGGTGATAACATCGTCGTTTAAAGCTTCGGAGAATATATTTCTTGTTCTTCATTTAGACCAATTAAAACACTACTGTAATGGTACATTTGTATTCAGTATTCACCATTTTAAGATTACTTATAATTTATGCGCGATGAATGAAAAAGATAAGTATATAATAAATGTCTAGTGGCAAATATGGTTTCTAGGAAAATAGTACTTCGTTCTTCTATCACTTTATTACGTACATATAATTTTTATGCAATGTTTACAGGCCAGATTTTTATCTATTGTATGGATTTTAGAATTATAAAAATTCAAAACTTTAACAGCACCTAAATAAACTAATAAATGATTAAAAAGAAAGCTCTCGAGAAGAACGAAAACTTTCAAGAATCGAATACTTTCGATTCCTAGTTCTCCAGAATTTCCATCACTAATAATAACAATAATACAATAATATAATAATATAAATAATAATGCTGGTATTGCACTATATAATAAGTCCAGCTCCAGATTTTAAGTCAATTAGTGATTTTAAAACTTAAAAAAGAGTAGGTACCTCACTTCCAATTGTTTTAACAATATTCATGAGAATATTTGTAAGTTTCAATTTAACTTATATGCGTATAAACATATATTTTTTTATGTATAATCATACTACCTTTTACCCTTATCTTTTGTGTTTTATTTATCTACTGTATAATGCTATGTCCTTATTTGAGATCAAAGAAGAACTTAAATAAACCAAAAATTAAAGCTAAACTTACACGTAAACTCAAACTCAATCTTGACCTGGACCTCATCTCCAACTCCAATTTTATCATTTGATTATATGAATACAATGTTTAAATATTATAGTGATTATATTTGCAAATTGTTAATGTCGACATTTTCTTGAAGCAACATTACGTGCTTGCATTATAAGTGACAGAATATTCGTACGACAAAAAGTAAATATACTCTTAATGTCTCATATAATAACTTATAAAACATTGCTCGTATGCAACGTTGTAATACGGTATATTATACTAGATATTTACGAATATGGAACGTTGATTCAACCATTTTGGGCATTTTGGGCGGCTGTTAACATTTATAGCGCACACATTTAACGATTTATCATATTATTGAGCTAAATCGAAATTAGAAACTCATTTAAAACTCAGACTAAATCTCAACCCAACTTCAGCCTCAATCCCAACCAAAACTCCAACCCCGACCTCAACCTAAACCCTATCCTTACCTCAATCCCAATCTCCAACCTCAGCCACAACTCCCACTAAACCAAAATACCAAAATTAAACGTTTGTCAATGTTTGTGAGGTTGCTTGGATCGTTCAGTCAATATTTAAATAGCCTAATCACGTTAACAGGTATTCTGTGGTATTAATAGCAAATGTAACAAAATGTATTTAATTCGTTAACCTTATTTTCCAAACTGTAGTAAATAAAGATTTTTTAGAGTTTCTATGGTTTTTTTTTGAGTTAATTCTACTTTCTCATTAGAATTTTACAGCGATATGGTTGAAATACTATATTTTGCCACTAGAAAGAAATGATATCGAAAAACATCAACATAATAGGTTTAATTAAACTAAACAGAAGTTTAGAAAGCATGTGCGTTTTATAGGGTAAAGAGGCTCACAGTAGATCTGAAAGATCGCATTGAATGTAAGCCCATATGGCCTAATCCTATTGTAATCTACTCAAGAAACTTCTATTTTAATAATTTTTATGTGTATTCTATGATTTACTAATGTAAGCAGCGATAGAATAATATCTACCTAATCTCCAATTTATAAAGAATAGGCGTTTGGTAAATTGTCATGTTGGTTGTGTTGATTTCTTTTTAATTTGGAATTTTCCATAAATACTAATTAACAACGAATTCACAACAGCCAATTAAATATGTTACTTTTTTAGATAGTACATCAACCTAAATTATATGCATCTGCGATTAGTAGACCGCATACTTGAAAATTAATTTCATTTTAAGTAACGCATGGTGAGATGGGAAAGTGAGTGGATGAGTTATTTTTTGCCAAGGTCTGTAGTTTGCAAACATGTTAATCAGTTAAATCAAACCAAGTTGTTAATCACATGTGTATGTGAATATAGAAATAAACTGCAAAGTAAAGAAAATTCCTACCATTAATAATAAAAATTAGGTATTACGTTACACACGTGCAAATATAGATTATGCAACATTATTGCTATTATATTATATCTATATTTTACTATAAGCATTAAAATAAGTAATGCATACTTGTTTTTCTATTCGAAAGTTGCTTAAACTATACGACCAACATGTGAACACTTGTACAGTGACGTTCATTTGAATAAGTGAAGATAAAGTATACAACTAACTAGGCACACTTCGGAATGTAAAGAAACTTCAGTATAAACACTATATAAGAAGTTGAAAACCGGATCAAAAGAATGCAGGGTACGGACATTTTTATAACACATTGAGAAGCCTTCCAGGTAGAGATTAAAAATTTGATTAATCGAATGTAATTGGAAGATTGGAGCATTTACAAAATCGGATGTGGTTACTGCAATAAGGTTCCATTGAACAAATGAAACCGGAACCAAGTTTAAGGAATGCATAGTAAATTATCGCTATGGGAGACTTGAATCAGCCAGTATTGACACAACATATGATATCGCTCATCAACAAATGAAATATATAACTCTACCGAGAGAATTAGATAAATATTAAACCATCTAAATGGGAAAACACTCAAAAAACTTATTATACGAAAACTTGTGCTGTTCCGTCATTTAATCTTGATTGATTTATTAGTGTAGAAGGATTTTTTCCTTTCATCTTTGTCATTCGTTTCGGGTGTCTCAACAGCTCAAGCAGGCGTAGAAGAGCACTTGCAACCATCATATTTTTTAGACGAAGGAGAGCCTTGCATGTGAAGGTGATGTTTCTTTTATATAAACTCCGTAAACATTGAATATCCGTTTCTAAATGCAAAAAGTTGGATAAACGTTTAATATTGGTTTATACCTAGTGTAATAAACATAAATAATTCCCTTGAAGTAGGTACACCCTAATAGCCAAATTTAAATTTCCCGCAATTATTCTTAGTAACTTCAACGTTGAAACATAAAATTGCCCACCATTTTGAACTACATTAATAGTCATTTTAATGCCTTTACGTTGAATTCACTAAAAATTGTGGCGGGGAATTTAAATTTGGCTATTAGGGATAGTTTATCATATTCTAACAATCGATATACGATAGACTACATTTAAACGTTTTATACAGGGTTTATGCGAGGTATAAACGAAGATTAACATTATTCAACTATTTTAGCATTTCAACAATCACGGCGCGGAAGTTCTACGATTTATTATACACACAATGTTATTTGGAAACTGTAAACTGCGTTATGCGGTTACATAACATTTAACAGAGTATTTCCTGGTAATGGAAATTAAATTTTCATTTGGGCACAATGATTTATTTAAACTTCGTTATTGATTTTTAAAAATTTATTTCAAATTCCCAAATACAGTTTAATGAGTGTGAGGTATTAATAAAATTCTACATAGATTAAAACGGCTTTATTATATAAATTTCCATTCCTGCCTATATTAATATGTAACGTTGAAACAGCTTTAATTAACGTTATAAATTCTTTATAAAATTACAGTAATAGTAATGGAACTTCAAACCAAAACTTCAGCTACATATTAAATTTACCGGGAAACTTCAGTAAAAAGCTTTGAATTCAAGTCTCCAAAAGTTTGGGTATAATTATTGAGAGAGTACAGGAAAATTTAAAAATAAATTGAAATTTTAATTAAAGCAATTAAGTTCCGATATGCTTTTGCAAGTTTGTTTTAATAGAATAGAAAGAATATGCAAGTTTATGAAGAAACAAATGTTACAAGCAATGTATAACTGCGTTTGATTTGCCTTCCTGAAAACTCAAATCAATCAAAACCAGACAGCAACCAATATTTTATGTATTGCATTTATTTAAAATTGTTATATTACAAATAAACCATTCTATAAGCTAAGATTTTTCAACTAAACGCTGATTTATTGCCTAGATAGACACCAATATACTTTATATCATTTTTTATTAACAGAAGGTTTTCTAACAGGCCATTTCCTGTGGCGGAAATAAATGCTGGTTACGTATGTATCAACGCCAAAATAAACACCTACATGTTCACGTCAAGGTAATGTTTCTTTAATCACTGCTAAGTTCTCCGTAACAAATTGTTCAGAGTACAGTAAGCAGAAACTACAAGTGATGATGCCTTTAGAGGTAAATTTATGTTCTATCGCTTAGAAAAGTTTACGAGACGATAATACCACATACGCACTTATTATTAATGTTAATACAATTGATGTACTTGATAAGATGCACAAGGATATTCTTTATTAATATGATGCACGCGTGGATGACCAGGTGATATTTATGCAGTTGCATAATCAATAAAATAAGAAAGGACAATGCAGTTCGTATTTCCTTATGTCTTTATATTTCCAAGGTAGTAGATATAATTGAAAATAAGTAAGTATAAACGTGTAATTGTGCATAAAGTAGCCATTATTTTTTACCTGTTATTAGTAATATTTACCTTGAAAACAACTCTATTTTCAGTATGGATTTATTCAAACGAATATCACTGTACAAATGTTCACATATTGGTTGTATAGTTTAAGCAACTTTCGAATTAGAAAAACAATCATGCATTAGTTATTTTGAATAATAATTATTGTGAAAGGAAAATTCTATTTAGGCAATGATAATTCCATGTTCATTATATATTCTAATGTATTAATACAGTCTTGCGCACAAAATAATTTCTAAAGAAGACATAAAACACTTTCCTTGAAACATCAAAAAACCCTAACATATTTGATCAGAAAAAGTTCGCAAACCAAGAAAATTCAACTAAATAATATCTGCGGACAAGAGAATTCACAAGATTTCTGATTTATTATTGTATCTTGTTATCTAGAGAAAGAAGTTCGTTGTTCATCTGTTCTATAGTAAATTTAGTTAGTAGTGTTGAAAGCTATACCACAACCAAATCCTATAAGTGTCTTTTTCCAATTCCATTTGAAATTTACATATGAATAAGTGAACAGAGAGAATGGATGTCTTGCCTCCTTAAAATGATTCTGATGGACCTAGGGGACATAGCAAAGTTAGCCTTTTATATCTATTTCAAGGCTATTTACTTTAATATGCGAGTTTTGTATTCGTACACTACCCGTTTGGACAATTATATGTTAAATTCGCGTTAATTAAATTGGAGCAACTCTTAACTTGGTTTCTCTAAATATTGCTGAGATTATTCTCTAAAGGTTTATGCAGTCCAGCCAAAGGTGCAGTTGTTTAGATGCGCGAAATAATCTAGTTTGTGCAACCTTATTCCTTTTTTCCACTTTTAGATAAAACAATCCTTTCTTTAATAATTCTGAGATTCTTTGTACGTAATTTTGTTATTATTTTCTATTTTTAAGATTTTCGAGACTAATACAAATCAAAAGACAAAAACAAAACCATCAAAAACCACAGTTAATCAGTCAGATTATAAACAGAGAAAAATCCGCATAATAATATTTACACTTCACTGTTGAACGGAAATTTTAGTGAAAAATTTTTGCTATTGTGCGAAATTTTTAAACAACGTCGCTGCAGTTTTGTATACCACAGTTACAAAAAAAAGCAATAAAATTCTTAGAAAATATTGTAGCACAATTTTCTAGAAAATATTATGAAATGTTTTACAATATTTTACAACTAGTAAATATAATAAATTGCATATGCTGGAGTGGAAAAAAGATATAAGCAAGAATGTTTATACTGGGAAGCTTTATAGTACTCGAACACTAGTTCACGGCTCGAATTAATAATTATTTAACTATAATCACAATATTCTGATTTCCGCCAATATTAAGAAGGACGTTGGTCTGCCAAGATCTTGGACATATCTCAAAATTTATGAATTGCTGTCTCTGAAGCAAAAAAAATTAAAGTTAAGATGGGTATCGGCCTGTCAACATAGCAGTAATAATTATATCCGCTAACTGCCAACATCTCTCGAGAGTTATAATAAGTAACAAAAACCCTGAAACTAATAAAATCTCGTTTATTTTAGAGATATTGCGAAAATTAAGAAAATAATTGGTGTAAAAAGCGGTCATATTATTTTATTACTTCTAGTTTATTAATTTAACAAAACCATTAATTTCACTTAAACAATACGTACTCTTCAATTAACGAAGTGAATATTATTAAGAAATAAGGATTACGCTAACCACAATTATAGTTAATTTAATCTAATTATTATGTTCAAATTACTTTTTTCCAAACCCAGACCACACTTTTATAAACAGATTCTGTGATCTAAGCATTATTATTATGGCGAAGTTTTCTATCCATATAGTTACGTTCAGTATGTATATGTGATACAGCCATTGTTGTAAAGATGGCGCTTCTCCTATTTCACTCAAACATGGTTATAAAAAGTTGATTTGGTGCATTTACCGGAAAAAACATTGTATATCGGCGAAGGAGAAATTCCAAACATCACATGCACAACAAAATAAATTAATGAGATCAAAACATCTAAAATTAAGGACCCTTTATTCCTTGATCCAATAGTCCAGCTTTACTGTACCCAAAATTCTACTGAAAATTCACTATTGTATTTGTGTGTGTAGTTTTTATACAAAATCTCTCTAGCAGACATCTCATTGGCATATATTTCCACCTAAAATTGGATTGCGGCAAAATATTCCCCTGCTCCTACAAACTGCTCAGTTTTCAAACCAGCAGGTGTCTGCCTGTGTCAGTGTTTTTTTCGTTGCATCTCCATTCCTCTCTATTTAGAAAAGAGGTAGGGCAGTGTGCATCGATCATTGGTCGAGTACACACCATGTTTAAAGGCACTTCCCGCATGCTGCAAGAGATAACCGACTCCAGCAGCTTGTTGGCGACACAGACCTGAGTATGTGGCGAATGATTCGATATTTGCCATAAGCGAAATGCTGTCGGTCTGGCCTCCCTTTTTACAACAATCTGCAAGAGTGATAAGTTCAGAAGAGCTTCTAATGGGGTTGGGGAGGAAGACATTTGCTCCTGTAATTGCCATACTTGTGATCCTTTCAATGGACGCAAGTTTTGCTGTGGCTCTGGCTTATTGAGCCTTTTATCACCAAGCCATTGCTCCATAGGTTATGGTTGAACGTACTAGCATCAAATAGAGCCAACGTACTAGCATTGGAGATAGCCGCCAAGATTTGCAACATATCCTTCTGCATTTCATAAGGTTAGCCTTGCCTTGTGAGTGATCTTTTACAAATGTGGATTCCAGGATGGTGTTTTATTAAATAAGACGCTTAGATATTTAGATATTTCGCAATGTCTGCAAATGCAAGCTTAATAATATCACGATATCGTCCGCATAGACCTGTACCTCGGCTCCAAGCGCTCCAATAGTAACCAGCAAGTAGTAGTAGCAGGAGTAGTGGCAATAGCAGTGGAGATATAATCCCCTCCTGTGATACCATCTGCCTGGCCTGAATTGAACTATCTGCCCGTTTAGAGTCGTTATGACAAGCTTAACTGCTTTCACTACGTCCTGGAATGCTACTGTTGCTATTTTCTTGCATTCGGGGAGTTCGAAATATGTTGGAGAATAAAATAGTGAAAAGTTATTTTTTAAATTATTGAAATTTTTACTTTATTATACACTTCATATTGTTTGGCTTGTTTTGGTCTTTTAATTAACCCTGCAAGAGCAGTCAATTTTCAATTTTCATTCAAGATTTAGGTGGTCGACGTCGCCAAAAGTAAGGAACAATTTCTAGGTTTTAAATCAGTAAAAATAACTATAAATATAAGCAGCGGAAGTATTATTCTCATTGACTATAGTTATGGCCTTGAAAATTACACAATTTTAATTTAGTCATAATGCTCTTCCCCGCTCAATGATTGTTTTTTTGACTATGTACAATTTAATTCTAATTTAGAATTCCTAGTTGCTTTCGCGTTTTGTTACGCAGACGAATGTCGATCATGCAGAACGCTTTTCTTAAAATTATACCGACAAGCGTTAACATGGTTTATTGAGGAAATGACTGAAGGTCAACGCTTGTACTCTGTGCTGGAATTTCGAATTATGTAAAGCAATAGCCGAATAATGTTTGGTATAAGCGTTTAGGTTTCGCAAGCGCCCCAGTGTGAAACAAAAGCTTGCCAGGTAAGAATTTTGCTTAAATGCCCATTAGCATTAAATAGGAAACTGATGCAAGGTGTTACACATATGTTGTTTGAAGTTCAATGTTGGTTACATTGGGTATAATTTATACATTATTTTGTTGTGTTTTAGATTTGATAGAATTGAAATAACTTTGCGCTTACTAATTCCAATTACACGTTGAATAAATTAGAAATAACTCTTAGATTCCGAACGGAATCATTGCATAATGCTTAATATTAAGAACGGTATCTTTAAACGAAACTCCGCCCAGAGTCGCACAACATCTGGTCAGATAACCTGCGGCACATGTTTTAGTACAGCTACATCAGCAGGCGAACAGGATAATGAAGTGCATGGTAGAAATTACGCACTAGATAAACGAATCCCGTATCTGCCGTATCTAAAACGTTACAATTATGCAAATTTGATACTAAAACTACGATTACGCGTCTACTACGATGCAATAGTGCAGCTATAAATTGAACGATCTGCATAATAGCACTAGATCATTTCGATCTTCGCATACTCATAGATTTACATTAATATTATATCAGCCGCTAAGTTATTTGTACTAATCCTAATAAACAATTTTCTCAATCAACTTTGTTTTTACAACAACCATCCAAGAAGTTACTTCCTAACTGAAATAAACCAATTTCTGTTCTCTCGTAATGGTCTCTGTTCAGCCTCATTTTGTATGCATACCATTTGAACGGAGGTTGTTTAAAGCGTACTACTAAACGTTAATTTTGTCGGCGGCACCGTGTGTAAACTTCAAAACGTGGTGATTTATGTATTTCGCGACAACTCCGACAAGCGAGCTAAATTCTTGTTTGCGTTCGCAGCTAGCACCAGACTAATGATAACAATAAATTCATAAACGACGCAATGATTCAAAGTTTTGACAATACAGGCGTAGGTTAAATGAAAAGCAAACAAACCGGGCAAAAAAGTTCGTAGAATTTACCACACAGATCTGGAAAAATGGAAGTTTTATTGAAAAGCAAGCACATTTGGAATTTAAATTATAGCTTTAATGGGATTTGTCATTTAAGTTTAGAGGTTTTGGGATAAACAAGATTAAAGTAAAATATATTAAAAAGGGAGACTCAAAACCTGTTTTCCTTATAGGGAGCTCTAAAATACGTAGATATATTTTTTAAGTACACGAACTTCGTTATGTCGAAAAAAATAATGATATAATAGATAAGTGATAATATACATTTTCAGTGCAGGAATTCAATAGTGCGTTTTCTTCATTTTATGAAAATAAGAACAAACCATAAGAGCGCATGACAAAAAAATTGAAAAAAATCTAATTTTAACCAATAAAATTTGCATGTATCATTTTCATTCGAATATTATCGCAATTACAATGTAATTCATTATTTTGTGATAATTAAAACTGTATTATGTTGCCTTTGAAGTAATGTCTCTTAAACCAGTCATTCAAAAGTTCACCCCCTGTGTTTTCATTATTTCTTTCTGCAATAATTATGGGTGTGTCAACTGCAAACATGTTTATGAAAAAACTCAAACTCATTTGTGTGTAGCAGATAGAGGAACGGTCCTAAAATTGATCCTTGCGGTATACCATTCCTAAATTTCGTTCAACTTAATCAAAGCGCTTTGTTATTTTTATTATTTATTTCGTACTCTGCATTCCTTTACCTTAGTCAAATATTGCAAGTCTGACAATTATAAGAAACACTTTTGACGCATTGTTGTGAAAAATGAGGTCAGGTTAACCACATTCCGTCTTTGGCACATACTCAGTCAATCACCACATACTCATGGCTGCAATCAATCGCTTCCAACAATATGGTGGAAATGCCAAACAGAGGGAAATCGAGATGCAAAAAAATGGTGATGCAAGCAGACATCTGATAGTTTACGGCACGCTTCGAAAACAGAGCAGGTTGTGGATGCGGGAATATGTTGTAACAGTCTAAGAGTTAGAAAATACTACAATCTTGGGCAACATACAACGAATTTTCAGTCTGAAGTCTACGTCATTCGGATGTGTGCCAAATGGATTTTGAATGAATGTCTTAGACACAAATTAAAAATTTTCAGTGACATACAGGCGATGTTTAAAGTACTAGAGGGTGTAAATGCAACAAGAAGGCTATCTAGAGCTGCAAAAACACTCTAAATATATTTGGGGCGGCATTCACTCATTATTGGAAATAAGAAAACAGGTACTCTTGCGAGAAAGTATGGTATAGCAAATGCCATGATTAAGCGATAGCTAAACAGCATGTTAATCTCTTACCAAAATTGAAATTGATTCAATACTGTACAGGCAAAGGATTGGATTTTACTTAATCATGACAGAATCAAAGAACTATTTGAACTTGACCTGCAAAAGTGTCAATGCAATTGTTTCTATTTGCAAATGCTACTAAAGATTCAGAAAGCCCCTACACAGAAAACTTTTGCATGGGACTTAATGCCAAGTGCCTTTGAAGGACATGAAAACAGTTGAACACATTTTTTGCCACTGTCTTGTCGTCATGAGAATCAAGTACGTGATGTTTGGGAAGGTTAACCTTTCTCTAGAAAACCTGAAAATGATTTAATTCAACAAGATTCTAAGCTACCTTAAGAAACCTGATTTTTTTCTGGCGAATTTTAAAATAGCTTTTGCTCTTAAGATCTATTGACCGCAGCGGAGGGAATCATTCTCCCATCCACGCAGATGTTAAATCTTAAATAAGATCTAATCGTATTATGTGCTTTATCTCTAATTTCCAAATTATAGTGAGTTTTCTCAATAAAATAATAACATCTACTTCACAATTCTTTTTTAATCATATATATTGCTAGGATTGTATGCATTTTACATAGTCGACAATATATCATGAAATGCGAAAAATTATATTTATCTAACTAAAATTGTCTTTTGAAAGATTTTTGAAACAACGAGAATTTAGGTAATTGGTCTATAATTTGCCATACTGTTTTAGCAAACCATTTTATAAACAACCAAAAAGCTTTATAAACTGGTCTTATAAGCGAAAATTTAATTAGGAAAGATTCCAGTCATAAAATAAAAGGTTACAATGCAGGAAAGAGGCACAATGCAAATAGTAGTCCCAAAACATAGTACTCTTTACTATATTCACAACCTTTTTGGGTAGAGATTTACATTTGCAGAACTTAACCTTTGTAGTTTCCGTCAATGGATTAAATTTAAAAATAATTTTTAGGATGTGACATTCGCAATCGCTGGTACATTCAAAAGGATATATATTTTCTTGTGGCTTATTTCTGTTGTGTTATTGTTCTTTGAACTGAATGTACATAATTTAAATATTCAATTAACGACTGAAAAGATTTTTTCATTTGTGCAGTCTTTTAGATTAATTAATTAAGTCTTGACGAATACAATAGTTACAAAAATAAAGTGCGTTGGTAATGGCATGATTGGCATTTTTAAATATAATAATTAAATATATATAGCATAATGTTGTAATAAATAACACCATATTCCACTTAAAAAATATTACTTTAGAGTGATTCATATTCGAGTTGAGTTTTTCAACACCCTGTATGTAGGATCTACTGATAATTGACGTAACGCTAAATACCTTTACGTCTTTCATTTGTATGCAATTTTTAATAAATATTCAATTTTATTCTGGAGAATGCGAACAGATCTGTAAATATGCCAAAAACTATTCATTTTACGCATAGCAAACTTTGATACGAACTGGTCGCAAATGATGGGCTAAATTTACTAGATGGATCAAAATAATATCCATACCATCCCATTTAAAATAAAAAAGTTGTTTTTAACACCTTGTATATAAAAAGTGCTACAAACTTGAGAATATTGTCCTTAAATAGATCATAACAGACTACACATTTCAAAATGAAACTTCTACTAGAAGCTTAAAATTTCAATGAGTCAATTATTAGTTTATATGTCGTAAGATTCCAATTGCTTCAGTGAAATGAACAGTGTATGCAGTATCAATAATCATAAAAACGAAATTTGTCTCTTCTAGAAAGTCAGATTTTATTGACAAAACTCCGTGGAACTCTGACCTTATTGTTCAATTAAAACATGTAATTTATTTTAAATTCTCGTTTTTGTCGTTGTGCAGTAAGGCAGTAATCTTTCAGTAACATTGATTAAATTTTGGTAACACGAAAAAGCAAATCTTGTTTCCGATGACATATGAGATTAATCAACCAACCGAAACCTGACAATATGAAAATTGATGTTTGATTTGTATTGAGAAACATTAATCTTCTTAACAACCAAATTCCACCGACATTCATTTTGCAAACGGGATAAATCACACATGCTGCATTATGATAAATCGCCTCCAATAATCGTTGGCATTTTCAATCCAGTAGACACAACTCTCGCCACAAACACCAGACGAGATCAATGACTTCTGCTAGTGCCTGTTATGTACGTGTTATTTCTGCGTCAACTGTTCGCGATATCCTTCCGTACGTCGATCAATACCAAATCCACTTTCGGCTGTGTTGCAATTGATACGAGCACTTCCAAGAGGACAATTACGTAACAAAGGAAACCGTGTGTTACCGTTTATGGCATTTGGAGCACGAGAGAGAGTACAAATGATATAATTGCTTGGGGGAGAATTAATTGAGTAACTGTACTTTTATACCGACTCGTTTGTACTTTACTACTTTCTGCAAATACGTGCGATTAGTTTAATTAAACAGCTTTGTTTTTAGATCACGCACACAGATAGCTACATGTATATGCAATTTTTACGCTCGGTAAGGGAGATAACTGTTCAGCGCGGCATGCTGTCACAGACAATTAATAGCTTCTTCGCAAAATATAATTAATATTCTTCACACGGAACCATCAAGTGTTGTTCATACTTACTCACTTCCACACGGAATAACTTAGAAAGAATTGCACGCCAATTACTTTTCATTGTTATTCCGTAATAGTTTCGCGTGTGTAAGCAATTTTCCTTTAAGTTTCCATTAAGTATGATGGCTGCGGCTAATTTATTCGGAGCATTGACACAGGATACGCAGATATTTCGGATGGGCACGATTCGCAGTTGTTTTAGAATATAAGATGCGGCTGTAAATTACGTAATCGCTTCACCGGAGGCCGAATCCTATAGCATATATTTCAAGGTCAGCGAATGTATTGCAGGTTATATTACCTAGTCCGAATATGCAAGCAAGTACTTACATGATTGCCTTCTCTGGAGCAGTAGGTGTGAAGTAATTATGGATAGACTGAGAGATATTCGTGTTATTAACAATATTTACGTTATAATCCCATATCCTTTTATATTACATAACCAAGAAAAATCCGTAATTACTATTTGCTATTGTTAGAGATGCAGATGAGTTGTTTCACCGCTATTATAATACTAAGGATTCAGAAATTAAGGATTAATTATTGACATGTTTTCACTTTTTTTTCGAAGGCTAAAGGAATTAAGCCTTTGTTTTTATTTTGTATTCATTATTCCGAACGCCTTGTATACAATACTAAGCGTTATTCCTTCTGTTATATAATCGGTGCTATTTTAGGAATTCGAATAACTGCTTCGCAAATAATTTATACAAACGCAAGTATTTGTTATTCCGGTGAGTACACAGAAAGCACCATCGTCAAAAGGAATAAGGATGCTTAACGAATTTAAATTTAACGCATTCAGCTTTCAAATTATTCGTAATTTAAGTGATTTCATTTAATTGGATTTTCATCCGTTGTGCAAACGTGAAATAATAAATATGAAGAAATAGCGGCAAAACAGCTGAAAGCCTTGCATGCTAATAAGGTATTCGCATATGCATGTATATGTAATCAAAAATACCTTTAATGCACTGTTAGTAGGAAAATTACTTTTTTCAAATCATTCCTTTGTGAACTTATACCCCTTGACAAAATATAATATAATAATAATACGCATTTTATAATGAAACAGGCAACGTCCAGTAACAGGATAATATATGCAAAATAAGTATAAAAAAATAATTACATTAAGAGAGAAAACAATCATGAATACCATTACTAAAATGAAAATAATCAAAATTAAGCTAGAATAAAACAAATTAAATTAAATAAATCTCATGATATCTGCCTCTGTAAATTAACAAGGTTGGCACTGTCATATCTGAAATTCAATCCTGGCACGAAAAAAATCATACGTTCAAGCATAAACGGGCAGTTTATGTTATTCTTAAGTAATTTACGAAGAAATTTTATACAGGACTTCCCCACTTTCTCACTTAAAACCAACATACGATGCCTCGTAGTAATTTCTCCTGAGATACCCACTCCCCTCTCAGGATATATTCCATCAGTCTTATAAAGATAAAAATTTTAAAACTTTTATGATGGATAGAATCTAAGCTTACGTACTGTAGAGGTATGTTTGGTAAAACGTGGGGGCTAAAGCCTGCAATGGTACACTGACTGTACACAAGAGTTATAATATCCTCTATAACCTACGCCTCGCTAGTCTGGTGGCATGAAGCAAATCTAGGCTATGCTAAAAGTGCGCTTAATAAAGACCAAAGGATTCCCTATTTGGGCATCATGGGAGCCACGTCCTCGACGCCTACGGCTGCTATGGGGACCATAGCAGCATAGGTCTGAAGCAACCCTGAGGGCTTACAGAGCAAAATGTAGTGGATGCAAGGGCTTCTCCGGCAAAGTTTGAGACCACATCAGCATCGAACAGACACTACCACTGTTCGTAAAGACGGAAATATCTTGCCCGTTTTCTGCTTTTCTGGGGGATACAGCGTAGATATCTCCAGTAGAAAAACTGCAATTGCGTACATCCGCAAACCAAATCGGGGTCTATTCCGTTGGTTTGTAAACACATAATGGCACCGGCATTGGGATCTGGAGGGACGGAGAGCGGGACGGCGAAGCTTTTAGCCTAGAAGCCCTCCCCACCATTTTCCAGGCCGAAATTATTGCCATCCAGACTTGCGCTGATGGCATCTCAAACTGCCTGCGCAAGAATGGAAGGGTAGAATCATCTCCGACAGCCAGGCTGCACTCAAAGCTTTGCGGGCTGTCAGATTTGACTCTGAGGTGGTACTGGAGTGCTACAGAAAACTTAAACAGCTGATGAACGTCTAAATATTATATTGAGATGGGTGCCAGGTCATTCTGGGATCAGAGGCAATAAAATAGCTGACAAGTTAGCAAAAAGCGCCGGCGAGCTGCAGTTTTTATGTCCAGAATCGACGTGTAGTAGCTCATATGGCAGCATCAAAACGTTTGTCAGGTCCCAACTTGCTGCTAGGCACTGCTCCTTTTGGAATGGCCTCGCCGGCGCAAGACACTGTAAATCTTTAGGGCTTCATCCGAATGAGAAAAGAGTTTTTATGAGCAGCGACAGATTGGGTTTACTTACAGAAATCTTAACTGGACACTGCGCACTAAATAAACACATGTACCGCATGGGGCTAGTGAAGTCTCCCGTGTGCAGAAGGTGTGGTTGTGCGGAAGAAACTCCTGCTCACCATTTTGTCAACCACTCGGTAGTGGATGGGAAGACATAGACGCACTTTGGGGTGGATCGGTTGGACGAACGCAGAGTCGGCAAGTTAACTCTCCAGATTGCGAACTTTTATGATAGGATGCAACCTGACTGACAGGGCTAAAATTGACATGGGAGTATAATAGGTCTTTCTGGTCGACTGGCTTTCTTCCATTGGTAAAAAAAAGCTTAGGCGGGCACACGTCTACAATAGATTCTAAATCAAAGCAACATTTTCAAGCTTACTCAAAGCATCTTTAAAATATTTATAGACACACATTATAAAACCAAGAATTTTCCTGGCCCAGAACATGTAACAATGGCATGCGATTTGAAGGTAAGCGTAGCATCAGAAGATAGGTACGTCAAGACCGTTATATTCAGATTTACGAGTTAGAGCGCTACTGTTAGTAAGTAAGGGAAAAATGAACGAGTGTAGGTGAGTACGCAATATTTTTCAACATTTAATTTTGAAATTATCACACTAATTAATTATTGTATCCATAGCACGCTGGAGTCAGCTTGCATAAGCAAAAGAAGAAATTTCTGAGAAGCTGTTAAAGCTATCAGCATAAGCAAGTGTAAGAAGGTCAATTAAAAAAAAAAGCAGATCATTGATAAAGAGAGATCCTTGAGGAGCGCCAGAGGTAAGAATGAAACTAACACAACTGCTCTATTATAAGTGACGTAACATTTATCTGTTTTGGATATGAAGTAAGCAAATATACAGCAGATGAAACAAAAGCCTGTCCCACCTGTCCGTGTTTGTTCAAGACCTCACTAATGAATCGAGATATCTAGATCGACCAGAGACGAAACTGTATTGACTACAGGAAAATCATCGGTGTATGCAACTATAGGTAGTACCTTCTCGTAAAGTTTCACAAGATTGGATATAAGAGGAATGGGTTTATAATTAGCAACAATGGGCTTAAATAAAGGAATGTAAAACTTTTAGTTTCTCAAAGTGTATCAATAATAACGAACAATTATTAATGAGTGGTTGTTAATATATTATCCAGTAGGCTCTTTCTGTTCTCAGCTCCCTCTTTAGAGGTGTCGACGCAACTGGTGGCCAATCCTAGAGCGCCATTGAGCGTACCGATTTCGGATTAGAAGAAGCGTTCCCCTTGAGCAACACTCGTGACGCCAAGTTAAGCATGCAATCCCCAAAGGAGGCTATGTTCAAGTCGTCACGGAGTTAACTAGAGCACACCTCAGTCGCATAGCTAGCGAGAAGCTTTAAGGACATATATTTCATATACATAAAGTTTTCATGATTTTCCATTACTCCTTGGCGAATGCACAGTAACAACTTATAGCAGATTTATTATATTTTTGTTATTATTCGTTATAATCAAAAAGAAATTATTTAATTAGAGTAGGAACATTTCAATTGTTATGGAATCCATGTATGTACTTAGAATTGGAAGCCTCATGTTACTACACTTGAGTGGAGCATGGGGTTTAGGGTGAACTGTAGTTATCTAGCTTTCCATAAACAAAGTTTTAGAATCCGTCTCATGCATGCAGAGAGAAGCAATTTTAAGCTGGCATCCAGCTAGCCCTTCCAGGATAGTAGCGACGCAGATGGATCTTTGCAGCCTGAAATCGTGTTCGAGCATGGTTGATATGCTGACAGCAAGTTAGTACGAGGTTGAAGATGAGCCCCGGTGATTTGGTCAGATCAAAGAATAACTTTCTATCGATTGCAACTCTATTATCTGGAAGAGACCATTTCTTACCAAAACGCACAGCCACGGTTTCGGACGTGTTGATTTTAAGCCTGCAGAAGTCCACCTAAGTTTCGACCATATCTATGGCGGACTGCATGCGGTACATAAGACTAGCCTCGTTTTTACAAGTGAAGTATGTCGTCGATTCGTTGGCAAACACCGCCAAGCTAACGGCTGAGTGCTTGGGGTATCGCCAATGTAAATCAAAAACACCTCCAGGTCCATCATAGAGCCTTAAGGAACGCTGGATTTGGCCAAACGAAGATTGGCCGGACTGACAAAAAATGAGCCGACAGGTACGACTCGATCAAGCGGATAAAGCACCGGCTTCATACCAATGCTAACATTTTGATTAAAATTTCATTATGCCACACCGAATGACAGTCAATGACATCGTTAGCTTTACATAAATAAGTCTTTTTTACCGATTTGCAAAGAACAGAAAATAATTAACGTTGTCATTATCATAAATAAACTGAAATAGGTGCACAATTAATTCAAGCACTCAATTAAACAAATAATAGGAACATAAAAGCTATATAAGAGTAAATACCAAGATAGAAAATACCACACACAATTTATAGATCGTGAAAACAAGATTATCTCGGATCAACTGCAAAAAAAAAAAGAGGATATCCTGCTGTATATTCCAATTACAAATTATAATCACATGAAAATATCCGGTTGCTAACCAAATTGCTTTGCTGCCATTTATTTTACTTTATTTTATGTATTTGTAACTCAAAGCCCCAACAAAGTTCCTTAGATCTATCGGTATATATCTATCACCATACTTTACTAGTTTTCCGGATTTCAAGCATTGATACATTAAATTAGAAATACTATTAAAAAGAAACTTGTTTTCCAATCTCTATTTATAATTCTTGATTATAATCCGTAAATATAAGATTATATCTTCAACAACAAACACGTTTCCTTATTTATATTCTAATAATATGCAGTAATTGGACCGGAATATTGAAGTGTGGAAAGTGACCGTAAATTTGTAACGACATCGCTTTTGCAAGGTCAGTTACATACTTGCAGATAATTCAAATAGATTAATTACTGGGTTTAATATGTGCAACAACTAGTGTTTGTCCTCTGACTTTTTTGTGTTATGGGATCAATATTTTTTTTCTTCAATCTGTATGAGTATCTCAAAATACTTCTCATATATTTCAACATAATGTTTAGCAAAAAATTGCGTGACAAATTATAATGTAATCAAGATCTAATATTTTTCTGTTCCTATGCAAATTACAATTTAATTGCCCGTATTTTTTGTGTATATTCTATGGGACACATATAGCAATACATAATAAAAAAGTAATGGATGGTTATCAAGATATAGGTGATTCATTTTTAATCCCCACCATGGGGACCTAGTTTATTATTAAAGGTAGTGGATATGTAGTAATTTGGTGAAGTTAAAATACGAAAGAAGCTAATTTTCCCCTCTTAATTTTAATACATTTTAAAAATTTCCATTTTTTATAATAAAAAATAATTACAATATAATAAAATTATATTTATAGGTATGTAATATGTCGATACTAAATAAAATGTTTATCAAAATCATTTAATTTACTGTACACAATTGATGATATTACAAGAAGAACATTAGAAAACATAAATTATAACTCAAACAAATCATTGCCATAATAAAATATTTAGAAGTAAAAGTGTGCAAACTATATGAGCTATAATTGTGATAAATTGGTATAATCATCTACATAAGAATTCAACACGTTTAAAAAAATATTTAAAAGCGTTACGCACTGTTAATATCGTGCATCTTGGAAAGTGTAACCCACTAACCTTTTTCTAAAAAAAAAAAAAATAATATTTGTTGTACTCACTTTTCTTATTTACAACTTTTCTTTAAAACTTGACTGCAACGGATTGCTAGCAATAATTGTGTATGAGGACTAGTGTATGTATATGCAACCTACATCTATTAACATGTAATAATTATTGTTATAAACAAGGCTTGTCACGATATACACTGACGTAAATTTAATATTGTATGACAATTTCATTGTGTTGAACTAAAAATAATAGAACTTACCGTTACCAGCTGTTTTTTTTTTTTGAATGACAAAAGAAGGTTTGAAATTCATTTCAGCCGTAAATAACAAGCAGCATAATTGCTTGGCAGTGGAAACATTAATTTCTACGGTCCAGATTGATTATAGCAGGTTCGAGATTCAATTGTGGGCAGCTATGTGAATTACGCATTAAGTTCAATTAAAGTTCAATACATAAATAATTGATTTAAATCCGACGTATGCTCGAAATGATTGCATCTAACTTAATTTATAATACTAATCAATAATATAGCTTGTAGATAATTCTGTAATAAACGTTTTCGATTATTACATGTGCTAACAACTGGTAAATATAGTTATCATAGGGTTCAAATTATTTTGTTTGTTTATCCCGTAACATACAACATGCGTGCATAATGTCAAATACATAAAATACATATTTGTATATATAAAATATAATAAACGGGGAAGATGAATTACGCTAAAGGATTACACATACTAACTTGCAGTATTTATTTTACGAGACCTTATAATTTACACATTGCTAAGCTAATATGATTTCCTAATATTAGACAATATATGACAAAAATATTCCAAACTGTGGCATTGGTAAAACTTCTCCTAGACCCCTCACCACAAATTGCACTAAACTGGACGTACGTTTCAATAGCAAAGCTATCATCATCAGCAGAAACACTGAACTGGGGTTTCAGTGTGTACCGGTGTAGCATATAGACAATATATGACAAAAATATTCCAAACTGTGGCACTGGTAAAACTTCTCCTAGACCCCTCACCACAAATTGCACTAAACTGGACGTACGTTTCAATAGCAAAGCTATCATCATCAGCAAAAACACTGAACTGAAACCCCAGTTCAGTGTTTCTGCTGATGATGATAGCTTAGAAGACGCGGCAAAAACAATATTTTAAGAATTATTCTTGTCTGCAATAAACAACTGTTAGGTTATACTTTGGTAAGCTACAACATCGAGCACTTAATAACCCAAGTAATGCATATGACATGATGTAATAATACAACAAGGATTAATAATGTGTTTTTAATATTTTATAGTTATAAAATTATTACAATTAGTATTACAATTTATTTACAGCTAAATCAAATAGAATTAGTAATAAAAATATGAATAGTAGAGTATTTTGCATACTCCATTCGATGAATTATCAAAAATAATGCCAATAGTAATTTGCATTTTTCTTAAAATTACTGCTATATTTAACAAATATGAGTAAACCGTAAAAAATATAAGCAAAATTTATTACAAAACTATAATAATTTGAAATACCAAGTAAAACAAATATTGTTACAACAACTGCATTAGTGGAGCTGACGGATCGAATCCAAGATGCACTGACGAATAAAGAAACCGTAGTGTGCGCCTTTCTAGACATAGAGGGCGCTTTTGACAACACTCCACACAAGTCTGTCAAACAAGCATTAATTAATAGGAAGTTAGTGGCGTGACCTCCAGATGGATGTCGCAGCTGCTGTCTACCAGGTCGGAAGTGGGACATAAGACCATCTCGGTTAGTACGACCAGAGGATGCCCACATGGGGAGTTACATCCCCACTTATGTGGAGCCTAATAGTAGACGAACTACTGAAACTACTAGACGGGCTGTCTGATCTAGGCATACGTTGTCAAGGATATGCTGATGATATTGTCATATACACAAGAGGGAAATTTGAGAATACCCTCTGTGACATAGTTCAAAGAGGATTGAACTTTACGGAAAGATTGTGTCAATCAGTAGGACTCAATGTTAACCCCAATAAGACTACCTAGCATTCACTATGAAAAGAAAATCTCAGAACCATAAAAATAGATGAGCAAAATATAAATTGGAGAACGGAGGTTAAATGCCTAGGCCCTACTCTAGACAATAAATTTCTATGGAACAAACATGAACTGGACGTAACCAAGAAGGCGACAAAAGCCCTGATTGTTTGCAGGAAAAATTGAGAATGCAACTCAAAAATACTGGTTTGGATGTATACGGCGATAGTGACACCGATCATCACTTATGCATCAGTAGCTTGGAGTAAGAGAACTAATCTGGCCACTGCGAGAGTGCAAAGATTAGCTTGCGTGTGCATAACTGGGGCTATGAGAACTTGCCCAACAGCAGCTGTCGAGGTAGTATTGGATCTTACCCTCTCCATATTGTGGTAGAGAATGTGGCAAAAAGAACCATACTCAGAATGGTCAAGAAAGGAACGATTAGGCATCGGCCTCAATCTCCTGACGGTGACCAAACCTGGGACATGCCCCGGGTTGACATGTCAAAAAAATCAGCTTTGTGAAGGAATTCACCACAAAGTTTAGTAACAAGAGCGAGTAGGATCATAAGATCATCTTGAAATTGAATAGAAATGCCATCAAATGGTACGCTGAAGGCTAGAAAATGGCAGAGGGAACTGAAAAGGAATATCCAACCTTGAGCAAATACCCGAATTCCAAGCGGAAATGCAACCTATTGAAAAATGCATCCAGTTCAATATTGACAGAAATTTTCGAAATCAGGAGATTATCATCATGTCTGATAGTCAAGCAGCCATCAAGGCGCTGAGTTCACATGAAATCAGTTCCAAGATGGTTTGCGAATGCCCAGGGAAATTAAACGAGCCAGGCAAAAGGAATAAAGTAACCCTCCTGTAGGTTCCGAATCACACTGGAGTGGAAGGAAACGAGATAACAGATAATCTCGTAAAAAAGGAGCTGGAATACCTTCTGTAGGGCCTGAACCCTTTTGCCGGAAAGTAGCAGTAATACTGAAGAAACTGAAAAGAGAAATGGAACAGAGAAAATCTAATTACTGGGAGAATCTCCAGGGAATGAGGCAAAGTAAAATTCTTCTGAGAACCTATAACCAAAGGAGGTTTACAGAATGCATCAATCTGAGTAAGAACAATGTTTGCATATTAACAGGAAAGAACATCTGAGTAAGCTTGGATTTGCAAAGAAATACCCATCCATTTCCTCTCAAATTGTGTAGCATTGTGCAACTCCAAGGCGTTGCACGCGGGAGCATGTGAAATCGAAGAGGGAGACTTATCTAACCTGGGGCTCTCTGATATCCTATACTTTCTGAAAGGAATAGGATTGGAAGGCCAGCTGTAAAACAGCAAGAATAGTGGATACACTAGATCTCTTAGGTTGCAGTGTAACATGATCCTCCCTACATTCATACAATATTGCTGCACGTAGTTATTTATATTCATCAAGATATAGATAAGTCACACAAAATATTTTACAAAAAGGCAGTTGTTTCATACAAATTGTAAGAACTATACTACGAACTTAGAACCTGCTACAATTTGATGGTACTACAATGTGTGGTATAAATAGTTGCAGTTGTAGTAAAAAGCCGCATTTTTGTTGACAAAATCTTAGATTAAAGTTACAGAACATAAAAATACATTTATTAATCGGCATCAAATCAAGAGTGTTTGGAAATCTTCAGAATATTATAATATTTGAACATATTGTCACATTGTCTACAATCTGAGTTAACTTTAATGTTATTGCATTTCCCTTGATTGATGATAATTAAAGGAGATATAAAAAAAAACTTCTCTTCCGCTTAGTTTCATTTCTTCACAATTTGCGACAAGTTCTTCATTTACCTGCATTAGATTAATATGTACAACTTAATTGAAGAAAGCACGCAATCAAATGATTTGCATTTGATCCCATTTTAATCCGTTGCTTGAACATTTATGAAAACTTACACTTATATCGAGAGAGTAAGTACAACGTACTTTTTCTTTCAGCCGCCCTACATTTTCTCTATCAACGGAATCGTTGGCAAGGTAATCGATAGCAAAATTAAAATCCTATGGTTTCTAAGCTAATTGCCGTATAAGTAGATCATTCTTTGAATTACCCTCAACCGCCTTTTAGTTGCGCTTTCAAATACTTCTCAGCTAGAAAACGTGAAAACAGGATTTCGCTTATGCGATAATGAAGTATGTATTTGAAGGTAAGTGTAATATTTACTTGAGTAATTAACTTTGTAGGATGTTTGCTTTAAAGTTTAATATGCAAGATAATAATATAGTAGCGACACGTCAATGAACGGTAATATATAATTTGCAGTTTTATATATAGATCAGGATGTTAATATTGGCACATATTTATAACATTACTTTTCCAGTTAGAAGGAAATAAGGCCTTCACCAATAAATAGAATTTAGAAGTTATCCGCAATAGAACAAATAAATAAATAATTTCACAATCAAAGTTGTTAGTACTACTAACTGCTGCCAAACGTATCTTTATTTCCCCTGCTTTGAGTAATAAAAATACTCGTAAAAGTATTCGTGTGTTAGTAACGTATTTTATGTTGTCGCCCGTATTTGCAATTCAAAAAAAATGAGGAAAATATTCTGAAAGAGGCGGCATGTATTGCAAAATCACGCGAAATCTTTCGCATCTCCACTTTACGTATAACACAACCTACTTGAAGTGTTTTACTTATAGCCTTAACTGAACGAGACATTTGCATACGCGCATACTTAGCATATAGCATTTCGTAATAAACACATCGGTATGTATTAGAATGTTTAACGGACATAGTATGTATACAACATCGAATAAACTAAATAGCGCAGGTAACGCGACGAACATAAATCCAAAGTCACCCAATTTTAACTGCAAGCTATAAAATAGCACATTTGACCTTTCGCAAGTAAGAAATGCGACTGGCTTATACCGCTCGAGAACTAGTTTAACTGGAGGAATTATATACGTACGCAACATTAATTTCTATTGTAATTATTATATGTAGTCGACAGAAAATGCATGTGCTACTTTCGGGAAAAAAATAAAAGTGCTTTAGGTGCATGAATTTAATTACTTTGGTTGTAGTTTTAAACCGTGTATCGTTGGAATTACAATAAATTTAGTATGGAGAAAAATAACAAGCGCACTATATGTAGAAGCTTTTAGAACACAAGAGTTCTAGTCCATTTACCTAAAATAATTGTTTTGATTTTTAATCACGCCATTCTAAGTTCACATGCAGAGAGTAAATTTCCAGATCATCATGAGTTGAAATAATATTACGTACATTGATAATACAACAATCCTAGCCAACAAAGTGAATATCTAGTAGTTAAATATAATAGCAAATTTACAAAAAACTGTATTTAGATTAGAGCTTTCTTAAGGACACTTATTCTGGCCTGTTGTAAGCAAAAAATAGATGGCAGTCTAAAGTTTCTTGCAGGCACAACAAAATTTACTGCTGCTCAGAAAGCTGGCGAATCTATTCTATTATTAATCAAATGAGATAAAAATGAAGTATTTGCTCCTTTTTGCTAGTTAATAATGATTAATAAAAATGGCGTCCAAGTAATACTGTGTAGTCCGCGCCATGCGGCAGAAAATGGTGTTAACATTTATAAACGAAGTATTTTGTCCGCCGTCTCATTTCCCTGAAGACCGAGCGCTGAGAATACAGACCAATGTTGATTTCTTGTTGGGTTCCCGCCTGATTTAGGGCGCCTAAACCTGGCGGTAGAATTTTAATGCAAAAAATTGCATTCAATTTCCCATTGGTTGTAGTAATCACATGGTAAATTAGTTTATTGTGCAGAAAGCATAGCGCATTTAGAAAGCCACATAATCGACGTGGCGTGATTTGTAATAACTCATAATGCCTCGTCCACCTGCGCATAAACTGCGCTGAGTCAAACCAACAACAACAACTTCTATAGTTGTTGAGGCGTTTCAAATGTGTTTTTTTATCATAAATTTCAGAATGATATAAGTAGACGAACATGCAAATATTTTAAAGCCTCAAATTTTTTTAAATATCTCCGGACGTCCTCAGTTTTACTTTACGCAAGTTTATGCACATGTGGACAAAAGTTAATACAGTGCTTGATGATTGTTTGAGTAGGCGTGTCGACGTCGTCCATGTGTTTTATGTTGAAGACTATTGTGTTGTTATAGTGTTATAGTTGTTATTGTGGTTATAGTTCGTTTTGGTAACTTTGTGCTTTATTTTATTCTCATTACGATTATTATAGAACTTTAGTCGCATTTGTTTTTATTGCATTAAAGTGATTAACGATTTATTATGAACAAAGGTCAGTGATGTAAAATTGCGAATTCTCAACAATTTGCAAACACGCATTATTTGCGCTCTATTGAACTGCCTTAATACTGTGAGAGACACCTAGTTATACATAACTTTGTTGAGATACTATGACTTTTATAAATAAAGTACCTTTATATATTATTTCAGTGTTATATTTTTATCCACATTTTATCATATGTATGTGTATATACCAAATATTTTATGACTTTAATAGTGTAGTTATTACAATCTGTACTATTATAGTTATGAAATATTTGGTATATTCCCAAATAAACTGTTGAATGTTAAAGTATATAAAGCCACCAATTTGAATGTACTGCCAGATTAATTGTAGTTCGGTGTGCTGAAGTCGGTGGCGCACAACCTTGTCGACAAAGTAGAGCATTAAATTTCGCTACCAGCTCATACAGCCCAAACCAGCTTAGCATCGATACAACGGCGAACACTTGGCTTCAAAAGTTGTCCCTATGACGTCATGTAAGAAGTAGTTGAGTTGGAAATCACGAAGGGCAGTACTAGTCCAAATTAATCAAACCCCACCTTACCTACCGACCCTACCGTGAGGCAATAACTGGGCGCATAATTTAAATACATATTTGCTAAGAAAATAAAACTTGAAATAAATGAACACTATTGGACCATACACCAACACTAAAAATCCATTAAACAATTATTTGTCCTAGTTTAAGTATTTCATATAAAAAATACTGAAATAATATTTTAACACTGTAACTTTTTGTTCTACATTAAATGCATTAAATAGATAGATATTTGTTACACGTATAATTGTCAATACAGAAAATATAACATGATATATGTGAAATAAACAGCTACAAATAAAATTGGTAAAAAGGTTAATATGACATTGCAATCATTTAAATTTAACAAATAATTATGTATGTCTTTCTTCGTTATCAAAATTGCAGTAGGGGCATACAGGGGCATATTTTAATTTTTGTCTGAAATTGCCTTTGTGGAAGCTGTTTTAACTCGAACCGCAACTTATTATAAATTTAATAGCATTACAATGGTTCAACTGGTTCAACTGGTTGACACTCCGCGGTAGGGTATTCGAAGATTATACGTTACGTGTGGATATTATGCACGTGGCCATTTTCTTTTTATCTTCGTTGGAGTGCACGTGCAGTAGGCATTTCAATATAAAAAGATCCGGTAATTTAATAATTTTATGCTGTCCAAATAATGTTCTACACGATCTTCTTGTAGGTACACTACTTAAAGCTCTCACTGCCTCCTTCTGAAGCGAAAAACAATCTGGGCCGACGTAGATGCACACCATGCCAGGATACCATACGTAGCGCGGGGACTGAAAATTGGCGTAATATGCGGTCCTAGCCGCTTCATACGTTGCTATTCGCATAAGACGCCTAACAATAAAAACAGGTGTCTTTAATTGCTTTCGCAATGCGTCAATATGGTGGTCCCATCCCAGGTGAGTGGAAAGTCGAAGGCCGAGAAAGGAAATAGTTTGCGCTGGTGTATTTTCCCGGTTTGTGGTAAGTAGGTGTTGCGTTTTACCGTTATTTAATTTAAGTTTATTACTTTTGCACCATTCTTGGGTGTCTATAATGGTGGTCTTGGTAACGTCTTTCAGCTTGTCACGTGATCTCCCACGCACCATAAAGGATCATCGGCATACATTCCCAATGAGAACAAGTCCGTTACATTTACGGAATTTAACGTTGTATTGGTTGAAATAACGTTAAATTCACGTAAATGTAACCACTTGTTCTCATTGGGTTATTACTTTGTCATCAATGATGTTAACTGGTATATCGTTAATATATACAAGGAAAAGCAACGGTCCAAGTACGGATCCCTGTGGAATTGCTCTTCACCGGTGCCTTTTTTGATATTTGGTTTTGCCACGTTACTACTTTGCAACGATCTTCTAGGTACGATCTTATTATCATCTCCAACTTTCTCAGCAGAAGTTCGTGATCCACGCAGTCAAAGGCTTTACCCAGATCGCAACGTAAAGGCAGAACTTCTATGCCCTCGTTGAATGCGTCAGCCTTCAATAGGTCAACAATCGCCGTCGAGGCAGACTTTCCCCCAAGAGACCACGCTGTGCTGGCACCAAAATTCTTTCCTTTTCAAAGTAATTCAATAATCTAGTTTTGATTATTGTTTCTAGAATTTTGGAAATCACAGGCTATACAGAAATAGGCTATGGTTGCTTGAGCTTGTCTCATCCCAGCTTAAGGACGGGCACGATCCGGCCCACTTTCGATTCAGTTGGGAAATACTCATTCTCTAAACATCCTTTGAATAATGTAGTAAGTGGGGGTATTACGACATCACCTATGTCTTTTAGCAACTAGACTGTCATACTGTAAACGTCTCTCGACACTTTATTGTGTAAACCTTGCATTATTTGGTAAACTTCTTCTGTTACAGGCACCATAAATATTGAATGTTTCACTATTTGATATCGATTTTGTAATAAATCAATTGAATTTTGGTTTGGACCGTCTATCATCGCTATTATTTGTTCTCCGATTAATGAAAAATATTCGTTTAAGTTTTACTATCAAGATATTTACATGTATCATTTGGTCTAAAACTCTTTGCCGAGCATTTATTGATAATACTTCAAATATAACCTCAAATGCACTTTACTAAGTAGCCGTTTGACGTTTCAATATTGCGGTACCTACTTTTTCTATTTTAAATAAAAATCGTAAGTAGCTCTTACGATACGAGTGTATTAATTATTAAAATTATTATTTATATATATCTACCTAACTTATCGGTTATATTTGCAGAACTAAGAATGATTAGATCGTATTTATTTAATTTTTTTTTTTGTGGAAGCAGGCTGTGTGGTAATAAATAGTTTTTTAGAATATTGGTCTTACGCCAGCACACTATACTATTGGTACGATATAATATTTTCAGCAGACCACATATGTATACCTTATGAATTATAGAAAATTGAGTCAGCGATACATAACCTGCACGAATATCAAAAATAAATAGTCACAATCTAATCTTTTATTAAAGCACGGAAATATTGCTTGTCAAAGTTAGAGTGATATGAAGCAGAATATAGATTCATTTTAAAATCACATGAATATGCGATAATTTCAAACACATATTTTTTAATTAAAGTTTTCTGCGTATACCTTAATAAATTCCGAAACCAATGCAGCTTTAAGAGATGCACCGAAAGCTTAGAGAAACAAATATATCACAAACTTTATAGTGAAAAGAAAACGTAACTGTAGTTTTACCGACGGTATAATCTATGAGTAATAACTTTTAATAAATATGGCGGCCAACTAGAAAATAAAATGACTCCACTAACCGAGTTTATATACATACGCCCTTCTTTAGGCAAAAGGCTTTTTAATTTAAGATGTTTTAAATAGAAACCCCACGGGGAAAGATACCACTTCTTATTTCGTATTCTGAGAGCGAGTGTACTTTTTACCAGAAGGCGAAACTACTTGTAATTTCACCAGAAAGTTTTCGGCGTAGCTAGTGCCCAGTGGCGCAGATGTAACTTTGAGATACATTTAGAATTACAAATACCTAGCTCTTTTTTTTTCTTTTAAAAAAGAAAGGTTTCAGGTTCCTGCGTCATATATTCACGTTGGTTAACGCACACCAACAATGTTGCAAGTATAAAAATTAATGAGTTATGGCCCATTATTATTGTTAAAAGAAGAGTGGTAGCAATTACGCACGTTATTTATGATGTATGATTTGAGATATTCGCCCCTGTTTGTAACTATACACGTCTTTGATAAGGTAAGATTGAGTACCCACTAAAATTAAATTTGTATGGGAGTTTAGAGTAGTTAGTATGCAGAATCTTAAATAAGATCCGCAACCACATCTAAACAGCAATAGCATATATTATGCAAAAGCAGATATGAGGTCGTTTTCCTATCAGGAAAAATTTGCATTTTGTACTTCTGCAGTTCCACATAGGTGTGGCGCATGTGGGCTGACAGTACTCGCATATTATCGAGATTATATACAATTCAGTTACTGAATGGGGACATATTCACATAGATACGGACAGACACAGAACTCCAATTGCTCTCGTTCAAAATGATTTAATTTAAAGGTATAATATATTTATCGGAAACTATTCGCATAAATTCAAATTATAGTCGTGCTGGATTATAAAAGCTTATACATGATCGTCCGTTGTTTTTGCCGATTTGTTAAAGTAATAGTTTGCATAATGTATGCGATTTTTAATTATGTTTTAACAATATGCGTATAACTAAATAAGAGTATCATGTATGTAGCTAATGTATTTACTTTCCTAACACATTCTCGTGATTAAAAATACCGGTTTAAGTAAGCGATATTGCATTACAGGAAAAACATACGTGACCTTCATATAAAGAGACAGCACCTGTTAGTCATCTTTGCATCTATTACGTGTTGCAAAAGTTTGTTCATAAAATAATGGCACTTAAAATGTAAGGTACACAATTCTACTACTGATGGACACAAAGAACTCATTCATTACAAAACTTATACTACTTCTTTAATGTTGAGTAACTAGTAGTGCATGTTATAAAGAGTAGAGTAAAACAGAGCAGAAATATTCGAATATCTGACGATTGTATCTAGCAAATATTTACTTCGTAAAAAGTATCTAATGAGTACATAAATTATGTTGGGAACACTATGTTTATTTACAACCAAAAAATTCGAAAGTTGAAGTTAACGTTTCCAAATCTCACACTATTGCATATGGAGTCCCTCAAGGCTCTGTCTTCGGGCCTCTTCTTTTTATCATTTACGTACATGACTTTTTAGAATATATTATATCTGATGCGTGTGTTATGTAAGCAGATGATATCATGTTGATAGCAACTGCTGAGGACCTGAATACCTTATCTAAAACGTCGGATGAGTTGCTTGCCAATGCTGAGAGTTGGTTTGCGTCGAATAGTTTAAAGTTGAAAACTATGGAATTCGGTTTGCATGGAGGTGGTGGGGCACATGATACGATCAAGGTCCTTGCTGTTACTATTGACGGCAATTTGTCGTGGATACATCACATAAATGGGATTTGCGCAGTTAACTAGTACAATTTGTATATTACGGAAATTTAAAAACTTTGTTGAACCCAATGTAATTCTATCGATTTACTACCGCTATTTTACAGCTACTACGCTGTTATACTTTGGAGAAATTCTTCACACTGTAAAAGTTTTTAAGTTACAAAAGCGTGCGTTGCGCGTTGTTGTGAGTGCTGGGTTTAGGGATCGTTGCAAGCTAAAATTTCTAGCCCTAGTGCAATAATTATGTGTTTTACCATTTGTAATAAAATATTCTTTATCTCGGTGTATGCATTTAACAATGGTAAGTATATACATACATGACGACGTTAAATTTTTTCTTGAATAAATGCCTGTTTGCAGATTGTCTTACTTCCAGGCCACATAATATTCTTAATGCCATCTTTAGAAGTTTGAAGATACGGTCGGCCTATGCCGCCATTCCCCAGAACTGCAGTCCAAGCATAGCGATCCTATGGAAGTTTGCGTAATATGTCAGTCATGCTGCTTCGTGTGTAACGATATCTTTAATTTTCTAATACTGAAGACAGCAGCTGACAGTTTCTTCGCCATTTCTTCAATATGGGCCGACCAATTCAACTTGCTATCCACATGCAGTCTCAGGACTTTTATGTGTTGAGGAGTCTAGTTGGTGTATTTTATTTGTGTTTAAGTGCAGCTTGTTGGAGGAGAACCATTTTCTGCTTCATCCATTACTATTCTTGATTTTGTGTTTTTTCATCTTCCGTTCCTTCCTTAATTACTATTGAAATATCATCCGCATACAGGCAAACTCTATTAGTGTAAAAGTTAGCATCCAGGTCATTGATGTACATGACGAAGAGAAGGGACCCCAGCACGGAAAGCCGAGAAACCCTGCGGTATATCCATACCATCCGATTTTGCGGTGTTCATCTCCACATATTGTTGTCTGTTAGATAGATACGATGATATCAAGCCATATATATTGCCACGTATCCCATAAAAGTATAGTTTTCTTAAAAGTAAAGCATGATCCACCGAATCAAATGCTTTACTGAAGTCTTCACGCTTTCCTGTTGATCCAACTCAGCTAGCGCAGAGTGCAGCACTACCGCTAGGCCCGTTGTGGTTGATTGATTTCTGCAAAAACCATTTTGAGAAGTAATAACTACTTTTTTTGCAAAGAAATATAGTAGGCTATCCATAATCACATGTTCGAAAATTTCGGAGAATGTTGGAAGAATGGATATTGGCCTGTAGTTTTCGGGATTATTTTTGTTCCCATTCTTATATATTAGCAATACTCTTGCTATCTTAAACTCTTTTGGGAAGATACGCTTTACTATACATTTATTTATGATGAATACCAATGGATCTATAATACTATTTATAACTACTTTTAGAAGTTTAGTAGATATCCTGTTATTGTCTTTTGTATCTTTAGATTTTATTTTATCAACTACATTGATAACTTCAACGTTTGTTAGCGTAATTAACATCAATGACAAGGTATCATACAGTTGTTCAAGTTTAGACCGTGAAACTACAGTTAAATTCTTCTCCCGACGAGAATTTTAATTGGAAACTACAGTATGAGATTCTCATAAGGAAAATTAACACATGCTGCTACCAAATGAGAAATTTGAAATATATTTTCGATTTAAACCACTTACTATAATTTTATTACAGCGAGGTTTATTCACGAATTTATGGTGTGGTGTTTTGTGATGTGTCAGAGTTGTTACACGATGCTTTTGTCGAAATTTCTAGTAATATTGTCCACACTGCGACTAACCTAAGCCATATCTTATGTAGTTTCCATATTTCAAATATGCTGTATATTGTAGAAACCAATTGAAAGGCTACGTACTGCTGTGGCCTGGCCCCCCGGTTGTCGTAAGTTCAGTGTTTATGTTTTATCGAATCGGCAACATTTTCTCAGAAGTTAATGTTATATTTATATAAGAGTTAGTTAATGATTTAATTGTTTAATTTATTTATTTATATGTTCAGTTGTTTTAAATGGATATCACTCTTTTATATGTTTTGCATTTGCTCATGTAGCTCATGTCCTTCTTAGAAGTATTCTTTTTCGATGATCCTTAGGCGTAGCGCACGCAGCTGTTGATATATGTATGCGACTGTTTAGCTTGGTAAGACTTAGTTTCTAGTTAGACGTGTAAAGAGTAAGTAGATGTAAATTTGTATTTTATTGCTGCCATTTTGTTAATACTTATGATTTAAAGATTTGAATTCGCGTTTTTTTGATTTATTTCGTCCATCTAGGAACTCGTTTAATAATAATTGTTGTTGTATTGTTGTGTACACAATTTAGGTATAAGATCAGTTATTATTTTTGTTCGGGAAGATATATTTAGTTTAAAGAGTTAATTTTTCGTGTTTTTTAAATTTTGCTGTTTTGTAATTATTTATTAATCACCTCGGGTTGGGTGAATAGAAGCTTTCTGCTTGTATTTAAATTTTTCTTTTGTTAATTTACTTGAATTGTCCACATTTAATTTAGTTAGTTTTAATTTTGAAACCACGTAGATTTTTGTGAAAAAGGACTATCTTCCTGAACTATTTTACCTTTTGCTTTGATAAAGGATTTTGCATTGTCCTTTTTGTAAATGTGAATTAACGTCATTCAAAATTTCTGTTCTTTCATTTTAAATTAAACCTTTTCAATTTTTGGGGTAATAAAGAAATTCTTTCAGATTCTTTCACCCACTATTTACTTTTCGTGATTAGTTTTAATTTGCGAAGGTAACCCCGAGTCTAATTATTGTTCTTTTGCGCCCTTTTAAATTTTTGTCCGTTGAGCTACTTAATTTAATTTTTCATTTTTAATTCATTTTGCATTTTCTTTTGTACCTTCAGTACCTTTTTAGCTGCAGTAATTACACAATTAATTCTAAGAGACTATATGATTCTGTTCCTAATTATTTTACTCCTGTAAAAACCTGGCTGTTACATTAACATACCGTTAAGGAATTAACTACTGTTATGACTTATTAAATTGTAACTGCTATATTTACTAACTCTAATGAGTACGGTACCATGTTTATAAGCAGCAGGAAAGAAGCGTTACCTGTCTGCGAATGAAATTTAAAATCCATGCAGTTCTTGTTTGTTCAAAATTAACACTTACTTGCTACTGCAAATCTGGGCCACCAATCTCTCTAAAGTGATTTACTTTTGATAGTACACAGAAATATTAAATGTACATGCATACACTAATAACATACTTGTAAGTAATTTAATTGGGCTAACTAATTAACAGTAGATATCGCAACCTCATTGTATTAATAAATTGGAAGCTATTTCAAATACATGCGTCTTTTCAGCAAATTGTAATAGTATTTACGAAATTAAATTCAAGACAATTTGTCTTATTTATGATAAAATTATTATTATTTTTGTCGTTACATCGTTACATCTAGCACGGACGACATGATTTATGCGCAATTATTTCTCTCAGCCGCAAATAATTTTTACTGTACATTCCAAAAATGTAGACCTAATATCAGCACTGTTATTACTTCATAATTACTTCTTATGCGTACGGCACGCGAAGGAGCAAATTACGGCGAAGTTACACAAGAATTCTCGATTGTAAATGAATTGGAATGTATCATGCAATACATAAGGTAGAAATTAGCAATTATATCTTATACGACAAAATTTCAAGAACGACAAAATAATTACGGAACGGAGATTGCTTCCGTGTTCTACCTAAATTATTTACATTTCTACCGCATATATAATTTGATCCTTTCATATTGATATATTGCATGTAAACATTTATTCTTATACATAATTCATTATTAATTCAATTAATTAATGTACAAAAATCTAATTAAAGTAATAATTATTCGTTATTAATTATCATATAACCTTGCCGTTGTCAAGTATTCGTACTTATAGCAATAATACAATGTCAAGTATATTTTCCTCCTTTTTAATTGAAGACGACGGGCCAGAAATTAAACGTACGGCCCTCGTTAAAACGTTACCCGCCTAGATTACGCCCAAGGCCTCATTAGGCGCTCAAAAATTAGTGCGCGCAGCATCGGGTGCTGGGTTCTGGCTAGATGGAAGTCGTCGGTAGGTCGCTAACATGGACTTATTCATTTTATTTCTCGTCTCTGTGTGCATATGCGGACATGTGAACTGGAACAGTTAAAGTGGAATTACGCTAACTAACTGGATTCTCACAGATGACTACCAGTCTACATGCATAAGCTTGTAGGTACGACAGAGACCCTGTTGAATTTGACCTGGTGTTTTTAGTTGGAATTAAACCTGCTAATTATGTGTATGTGTGCGAACTATATACTAATTTCCATTGCATTTTATGGCAATAATTTCATGTGACAAATATGTAAGTGGATAAGCTATTAAATAAGAGATTTCCTGAAATGTTAACGAATGTTGCTTCATGGAAATCACCGTCTACAACCATATCTACTCTTTTCGTGACAATAAGGGTAGAACAACATTCTAAAAAAAAGCAGAGAAATTTTACCCACTTAAAAATGTAAATATGCATGCAAAACTTAGGGTACATTCTACGTCATTTTAGGGGAAGCTGGCAAATACCCTATAACTGCGGTAACTTTACAAGGTAAATGCGTTTTTTGGCTAAAAGTATATCAAAATATGGTGCAAAAAATAATAATAAAATACAGGGGCTTTTTTTCATTTTCTGAGGAAAAAAATACTCTGATGTAGACGATTTTTTCTCTAGGCATAAGATTTTTTCCCAGCAGCAAGTTGGAAATATAGACATTATTACACCTTGTACACACAGTAAAAAGTTTCTGTAATAATACAGTAATAATCCTGTTTTATTTTACAGTTATTATTACTGTAAAGTATTTTTTACAGGAAAATTACTGAAGCTTTATAGTTTCTCAGTAAATAAGCAAACAATTAATGTAAAAGTCAAAAACATTGCTGTAAATTTCTGACAGCGTTTGAATGTATCAGAAGTGATCCTTAAATTTACAGCGATTATACTGTGATATTAAGGGTAAGTGGGAGTAGCATGACGCGATACTGTAAATTTACAGTTATACTGAAATTTTCATTCTCATCTGTAAAATTACAGTAGTTTTCCTGGCGGACAATTACCATGAATACTACTGTGTAATTTTTTTACTGTGTATATACACTTAAAGAAAAAAATAAGTAGGTATTACATAGGTAAATGTTTCGTTATTATTTAAATATATTTATTATCATCAGGAGGCACTCAAAATATACAGGCGGTAAAATGGAATAATATATAAAAATTACAATAAAGCAATTACTTACAAAGTTATAGTTGGAGAAATAAAATAACAGTTAACAAATGTCAAAAACAGGAAAAGTAATAAATAATTACGATATTTTAAGTGTAAGCGCAGGACCAGACGGATTAACAAAAAAAAAATTTACAGTTAAACATTAAATAAAAACAGAAAAAAAAAATGTTGATGTAAAATATTACAACAAATACTATTTAATTGATTTGTATCTGTTTTAAAATTAATATCGTTTTTACAATTTCAGGTATTTACCATTCCAAAAATAATCGCTTTTTGTAATTTGGTTCTAATTCAAGGATGGAAATACCATCATAATTAAAACTACGTTTAAGATTTTGGACATGTAAATATAAGGCACACAATGTTTTCCAATGCGTCACTCTTATGTTGTGAATAAAAAAATTACGGTAACTAGTTGGAATATAAAATATAATAAATTTTAAAAAAATTCAAAGCCAAAAGCACGTGGGAAGTACCAATGACTCATTGATTAATGACTTGGTCATTGATGCTTGCCAGGTGCTTCTGACTTTGATTTTTTCAAATTTTATTATATTTTATATGCCAACTATGTAGTTACCGTAACTATTTTAAACATTATTTGTTTCTTCTATTGTTAACTTCCATTAAGTAGATCAAATGTCTTTCGATGCATGGTTTTGTTAATTGTTCATCTAACAGTCCAAAATATTGTCTCCGATGAAGCAATAATTATAATTGCGAAAACTTAGATACTATAAACGGAATGATCAGATATGTAAATAACTGCTTACCCAATAAAATATTTTGAACTCAAGCAAAGTAGTCGATACTTCTACCTAACTTAAATTGTAAAGACGCTCCTTGACCTATAGATCCATCAAACATATTAGAAGAATAAATCAATTTATTTAGAATATGTCTATATGATAACCGTTATTGAGATGCTAAAAACTATCTTCAAAATTTTGTTTATAAATCTTATAAAAATATAAATGTACTGTACACTGCTAAAAAAAAATGTAATTTTTACATTCGTGTACTGTATAAATTTACTAAAATACACCATGCAATAGTTCAATATTACAGTATGCTTTTCATAATTTTATACACTACCCACATGTAAAAATTATATTTTTTCTAACAGGGTAGGATATCGATTGTGAGCATGTAATGTTTAAATTAAGTTTTTTATGTTAAATTGGATGAACTTTTTATATTTATTACCAGCTATTCTTCTGTATAAATGCACATATAAGCAATCACATACTAGTGGACTATATAGGAACCTATTGATCACTGTGCGTTGCAAAATATTAGTTTAATATAGAAAATATTAGAAACATATAGAGATATTCCATTAATTGAATCCTCATAACAATTTACTTATATTACATTTACATATTGATACTTTGGTATGTTAGATTAATAATAATAGAGATATACTTTAAAATTCAAGTTAAAGGCAATCTTAATAAATTTTACTGATAATTACGATTAAGATATATTAAGGAATATTTGTATAATGATAGCAAGCATTCCCTTTCATATTATATATTTCCAGATATATCAATTTTTAATATAGTTATTTAATAAGTTGGTAAGAAATAATACATGCAATTTTGACAATAATTATTAATTAAATTTAAATGCAAAAACAAATGATGTTCATTCCACTCTTATTAAAAATCTATAAAAGCTACATGTTTTGGACGAGACTGGCTTTTATAGCGCCAAACGGAAAAACAAATATTTATAAAATATTGTTATTAATTAAAAATAAAAATAAACTACAGAGAGATGTCATTAAATGTAATGACAATATTTTAATTTCTTTTTCCATTTGAACTTATAACAGTCTAAAGATGGCCAGTTTCGGCCGAAATATGCAGCCTTTATAATTTTTAATAAATAAGAATGTAATGAACAACATTTGTTTTTGCATTTGAATATTAAATATTTATCCAATCAAGCTGAAAGCATCCAAAATAATTATTAACTGCCTAGCTTAGGAAACCTATGCCTGTCTTTTTTCCGCAAATATTTTTGTTGTTTCAAATGACGAAGTAGATATTATATATAATATTCTCTTCAAACAATCTGCAATACTTCATTAATTTAGCTTTGACACCTATAAAATTTATGTATGGTACAGTACTAGAGCTGGGGCCTGACAATCCTTCTAAAGTATACTACCTCACCGAAATCATATATATTTTTTTTGCTATGGAGGCACCGAACTATACCCAGGATTATGGATTGAACCTGCAATTGAAAATACCATGGCGGAAAATAAGTATCACAAAATGATTTACCTTTTAACAGAAATTCCAATATTAGTACCGAAGCCTTTTTGACTACTTTAAAATAATGTATACGTGCAATATACTATAAATAAATAAACAAAAGGGTAGACCAGGTAAACTAAGCATATTAAAATAGTCAATATTCCAATACTCGATAACTTCATTGGTATAAATAAAAAAAAAGAAAACCTGCTTACAGATAAGCTTGATGCCATTACATTACATATATATCGCTTTCGTGAGTTATCCAATATTTGCTGGTTGTTGTTCTCCATCTCATACATCAAAATGACGATCGAAATGAAAATTTTTAATGCACACTCCCATATCTAAATATTTTATTCTTATTTATGATCGTATGGCATAGGAAATGAGTAAACACTTTAGAATAAAATAGTAGAATACGAAGTACATAATTTTAGTGTCAGGTGTAATTTAAATAAGTAATGAAACATATTCCTACCAACCTTGAAAAGAAGTGAATACTACAGAAATCACAACCGAACATAGAATATCTGAAATATTAAATGAATAAATGCATAAGTAAATAGGTATCTGTTCATAATGTTCATATATTCACACGTAATGTATGTTATTAGTAATTTGACACAATATTGTATTGCTAACAAGTGGTAGTAGAATTCATATTAAATTATACTAAATCTATTTGGCACGTATAAATATTTAAATAGGATATTAGTGTTACATTTTTTTATAGTCTACCGTTTACGTGCGATGCTAGGGCATTTCTACAATTAGAAGGTTAAGGAAAAGTTGCCATACCTAGACCATGCTTTACATACAAAAACGAACCGATAATTTAATGTCACCGATATGAACATTCGGTACGATAATGGTATTAATAAATTCTACGCTCGAAACATTGGTTAGTAAAGTTTAACATTTACAAATACCTGACCTAGATTATTTCTTTGTAATTATAATAAAGCCAATAACCCATAAATTTGGTGGAATATTATCAGCCAATTTCGGATATGAATATGAAAATTAGAAAGACTCCTCCAACACATACAAGTGTAATTTAATCGGGAGAAGGCAAAAGAAAGACTTCATATTTTTAAAATCTGCGAAGCAATCATCCGTATGAACTGTTTCATCATGTAACGTATGAAATAAATCAATTACGTATAAAGCAGAAATACAAATTATTGCAGCATTTTAAAGGAAAACCTGTTTCTGCTCGGTTATTTTGAAGTAAAGGCGTAAGAAGTGGAAACGTATTATTTATTTTATACTTTGATATATGTTTGAACAGTTATTTTAACGGTTTAAAAAAAATAGCACACATTTTTACGCATACTTAACGTAATTGTGCTATATATGTACCTTTAAATAAAGATAAAATGTATCAATATTTTTATAACAACCGCATTCCTTCCCTGATATGTTAAGATGTTACACTTAAGCGGTCTGTGTAACTATTTGCAATACTGTGATAATTCTTTCTACTTATCCTCAATAAAGAATGTGTTGACATGTTCCAGGTGAGATATTATGCAGTAATTTATGAAGTGCACTTATAAAAAACACGATAAATTAATTGTATTGTTTCATGTGCTATTTAATTCCAAGAACACTAAATACCAAAAATAAAAAATACTTGTTACAATAAATTCTATACTTGTTGATCCAGTTAACCGCCTCTTTAATACAAATATGATAAAATTTATAATATTTTCAGCATTTCAGGGGTATGCTTTTTAGGTTTTCGGTTTTCGGTTAAATTATAATTATTTAAGAAATGAAATATGAAATCAAGCTAACATTAAAGATGTGTCAAGTGTAATTAAATGTGGTTATAGAACATATGTGGTGGTATGCATTAGATGAATTGATGGTTGGTTAAAGGTTTTTTTTGTTCCCAATTTTGATGGTTCATTCCACGCAAATAAAATCCAGCGCGCCAATTAGTGAAATATACAATCATAGCCGACATAACATAAGGATTCCAGATATCTACATCTAGTAAATGGACATTGCCTGCGCAAAAATATTCCCAATTTTTTAAAACTTGTCTGAGGCAAATACAACTTCTCTTAATGGCAATAAATATTTTTTATATAACGTTGGATGAACAAAAATATTATATAAAAGCGAAAGAATTGCCTAGTTACAAAGAATTAATCTAACTTAACCTAATTCTGAAATTAGTGTATATAAATAATGAGAACAAGGTTAAATTTATAATTAAATTCTAATTCAAATTCAAATTTACTGGCCATTGAGAAGCAACCACGGATAGCAGACCTGAATACTCTACCTGAACTCAATTCAGGGGCTCCCAAAGGATTATACAATTATAAATGCGAAAAGTAAATGATCTCTCAAATAGAGTAGTTTCGTGTGCGGGTGTGAAATTAAATTTTTATTTCTGATATTTATATCACGAACATCTGTTCTAAAAGTGATCTCTCGTATAGTAACCGACGATCTAGAGGAAATTACGTTGCGATACAGACACAGACACTGAAGCAATCTACGTTCCCTCATATTGAGCCAACGCAAATCCCGAAGTTTGTGTGAAACATGGTCATATTTTCTCAGACAATCGCACAAGTTGCGACAACTGTTATGTAGAACAAAATCCACAAAAATTAAAAAACGAATTTAATAACATGCAGTACGGATCTCTCTATCCATGCCGTGAGCATAAGACAGTTTTTATTTTTGTAATTTATATATATATTTTGGAAAACGTCTCTTCTCAGAAGAAGTACATATAAAAACTACACACAACTACAATTTTAGAACATATTATTTAAATAATTTCACCGATTTATACAATACAGCATTTTTTTACAATCAAAATTAGCTGTCTGACCATTCAAATTTATTCTTGCCCCCTTTTTGAAGATCTTTTTTTAATAATTGATCACTTACTAAATTCATTGTGTTTAATTATTAAGTTACTAATTTTATCATCATATCAATTTTAAAATTTCTGTATTAGCTTTTGGATGAAACAATACATATACAACTTCCGCAACATCCGTATTATAATGAAATCCATTTCTGACTTTCTGTGAGTAGATTAATAAGGAAATAAGGAATGATAGTCCATTTTTCTTGCATTTTTTTTTTTACTTTTTGTAAGAATAATTGGCTTAAAGTAGACCGATGTTAGGGTTAATTTAATAGGGTTTAATATCGCTTTAAAAGACTACAAAGCTAAATATAAGTTTATACCAGCTCAAAATTCGGCGTTTTTTTTTCATATTTAATCAATCAAGAGGGAAAATCATTTATATTTGTAAATAATTTTATTAAAATGCTCTTATCATAATTATTATGTAAAAAAATGGTAGGCTAAATTCTTGCTAAATTCCACCAACACACCCGGTATATTTGTTTCCCTTTAACATTATTCTGGTATATCAGTAATATCAGTGATCAGTGCGTTCAGAACGTAACAACGTTCCGGTTATTTGAATGTTGTCTAGTCACATCATTAAAAAAGACAATATGAGAAATCACCACATAATATCAGAAAATATTAAATTATACGCAACATTAATACTTGTTATTTTTACAGGTGCGTAGGAAATCAGTGAGAGAACGCAACAAGTGGGTATATACATACAAACCAGAATGATTTATGAATAAATTTTGACCTTAAATGGTACCTTACATAAACGCACCGGAACCTCACATAATCTTACTGCGAATTTCACCACAATCGCTGCTTAGAAGCGAAAAAGAAACAAGGAAATGGTGATAAACCAATCGAAGTAAACTTCTTTTCGACACTTTTACCGGTTTCAGTAGAATATGAGCGATATAAATAAAACGGTTAACGGTTACACTTGTATATCACATGCCCGTACGCTCCGTCGAACTTCTACTTCTTATCGTGCAAAGGGGCGTCGAGAAGAGCCTCGAACGAAATTAAATCGCGTTATATTTAACGGGGCATTAACGAGATTACGTATCGTTGCCTCGTTATGATCGCGTATAAAAACAAAACCGAACTAAATCGTCTTGTTCGACACCGAGACGGCAACTGACTGCCTCGGAGCGTGAGCTGATATCGCCGGTTCGTACTTTCTTATAAAATGTCTACAACACAACACATTAAAGTGTACTCGATACTCGCTGTTGGACGTACGGCAAACATACACTACACCGTAAGTGTGTAAGTTCGCAAAAAAAAAGAACCGAAAGAGTTAGAGGAAACTTTAACGTGTGTATATTCCAGTAAATGGATACAGATATACTGACCTGCCCATGTTTACGCGAGCAAGTGTTTGTGTTTCTATTCTCTATATGCGTGTGTGTGTATGAATACAGAAAAGAGACGGGTAGAGATATAATGAAAGAGGCATTAGAAAACGCCGATCGCCTTTATTTAAATTGTCCAGATCTTATCGATTGCGTATTACCACAGCAGCACATGCTGCACGAGGCGTACGAGCATTCCTATTGGAAATCTATGGACGTAATGAAGTACATAGAATAGTGAAATACTAACGGGGAACACATAATTTCTGAAGGTTGTATGGTATGTCGTGTACGCAGAGCGATTCTATATTGCTTCTTTTAAGAAGAGGTGACTAGGTCTACTGTTTTTGCCATTTGTTGAATATTGCATAACGTCTCACCAGTGCGAAATGAAACTCCGTTCTGACTTATAATTATATAATTTTCATAAACTTGCGGAAGATGTACAAACATGAAAACAAGATTGTTACGAGTGAAGATAAGAATAATATTGAATATTTTAGAAAGGTGCCGAGGAACAAGTTACATTTACCTTTTCTTGGTGGACATTTATTATTCACTTCTTCTCTTTTTACGACTTTTCTTATGTATTATAGTTACCATCCAGATGGAATACCTAATCTATCTTTACAAACAAAATGTAATAAACAACATCATTAGGTAAAGATTGAATATACAGTGTACTCGCGCTAATTGGCGCCACAAAACAAAACCATTCTTTCGCCTCCGTCCAGAAACACTCATTTGCAGTACTTCAAAGCAAAGGAAAACTACCCTTTCCTCAGGTAAAAATATCACTAAAGGTGGACCACACTAGATTCTACATGACAGACGTGTAATAAATTGTGGTTAAGCTACTGTTCAACCATGCTAAGATGATCTGGTGTCTTCATTGCACTTATTATTGGTAAATAGATATTAAACTAGAAAGAAATTACAGAAAAAGATTTATTTCTCGGAAACGTCAAATATCTAAGGTATGTAACATGTGTGCAATCTTTTACTGTTCACTCCTAGTGTCAAATTTCTTTTTCTATTTTCAATTCAAAATTAAGATTTGTCGGCCCAAAAAACATTGGGCATCACACGGCCAGAAACTCTTTTCTATTATTCATACTTTACTCGCAAAAACGTAGTTTCTGCGCTATTGATACAAATTAACTATTGTTGAAATAATCTGGAGTTTCGAATGAAGCGCAGAAAAAACGTCTAAACGGTATAGCTCAAGACATTATTTTTGTACCGCTCGAACGAATGGCTCGACGCTTTGATTGGTGCTGAATGTTTATTTTTATTTTTATTATTTCAAATAAAAAAAAGATGTACATGTTTAGGTCGCTGGTTCTGGGTAGCTTGTTACAGCAATTTGGATTGGAGATTCAATGCTTATGAAAAAGACCGTCTGAAAGGAGTTGTACGGTGACGTGGTGGCCTAAGGAATCTTTGTAACGTAAATGCAGATGGTTAACATCGGTACGAAAAACTTAATTCTATTAATAGTAGTTGGTGAGTAATTATAGCGCGAAATTACAAGAAATGTTGTGTTTCTATTTAATCCATTTAAGTTCTTTTATTTGTGACTAGTATGATGATCATATTTTCTGATACCTGATATCAAACGCATAAACGAATTCTGTAGTCTTTGGAATCTATTTGTCAGTAGAGTCCAACCCAAAGTCAAAAGCAACGCCACAATAATTAACATGACTTTTTTTTTGCTTTCTGGCGACCGTTTGACATAGGAGTCTCGGAAACACTGCAGCTTCTTGGCTTTTTATATTTAATCTCCCATTTCGGTGCCCTTTAGACTAAAGTCTATTTTTGCTATAAATATAAGCTCTAAGTCACCCTTATTCGTGGTAAGTCATGGTTATCAAGTTAAATTATGCCGATCGATAGTTAAATCCTTCGACATATCCTTGTCCCATGCCTATTTTTCTGCAACCTAACGCGCAAAATTTTAAGTATTTCTGGATACTTCAAGTTCTCTATAAAACCATTTCCAGCCAATACTCCAGATTTCTCGCCTTGCTCTTGCCATTCCTGTTAACCTATATTCAAAGCCAAGTATTCTTGGCCTCTTTGGGAAGTTCCTTGGATTCAACAGTAGTTAAATTCCGTCTCGTTTCGAAAGACTCGTCTGGATGCCTTTGCCTTGAAGTAGGGTTCTTGTATCTTGCCTGTGGAAAGTCATTTATACTCTTCTAGTGAAGATTTTCTTCATGAATTGCACGAAATTGATGCTCTCACTCCGAACAATCGTACATCGCAATAACGAGTAGTTTTTGAATCAGATCCAACTGCCCTTGAGTCATTGTTTCTTTCAGATGACGCGTGTCTTAGTTACCGTCATCTTAATCCCGCTGCTTCGCGGAAGTCACTGGCTTCTTCGAGGATTGGGGTGACATTTTAGAGCTTTTGCCTAGGTCTTATTACCTTTAGAGGTTTACATTACGTCTCTTAACTTGGATGTATCTTGCCTCCTTGCCTTTGCAGTCTACCTTATGCCTTCGCTGCTTGAGATATTTGTAATTCTATGTAGAGACCCTTTAGCGGGTTGTTTTTATCGCGAGCCAGATGAAACCTGGTCTTTTTTTAACGAGTTTGATACTACTCCCGCTACTGGTTTAATTAATGTGACTTTTTTTTTATGTTAAAGTGGGCACCTATAGTCCAGGCATTCGAGCTAGGTGCTCATTGTACCGCTCCTTATTAAATTCTTTATTTCCACTCAAGTTAGCTTGGTGTTCTCTTTAAGCCCAGTATCTTGCCCAGTGGAAACTTGAGAACCCCGCCACTCAAACAGATCCTTCCAGAAATGTTTCTGCCTGAGTACTTTCAATTCCTCACATGTGCAGATTACATGTAAACCCGTTTCCTTATGTAGTTCGCATCTTCTACACCACCGTTCGCTTACTTGGCCTCTGTTGTATAGATGTTTTTTCAGGAGACAGTGTCCAGTTACCAACCCAGTAATGGTTTTAACTTCTTTCTTGCTGCGTCTGAGTTAGTTATCAGAAAATTTGGCATCCCCATGCCCTATTAGCGCTGTAGTATGGAGTGACCTTCATTTCGACCTCCATTTCTTTGTACTTTCTTTAATTAACCAGGTCCAAATCTCCCTTTAGCAGAATCCTTGGTAATTCTACATACGGGCTTGACCTATGAAGTATCTTTTAGATCCCTCCTTGGCTATTCGTCTGCTATTATATTTGCCCTCTATATCCTCATGTCCAGCACCCAAATCAGAGACACCGTGTAGTCTCGTACTAGTTTATTGAGGGATTTTTGCAGTCTCTAACTAGTTTTACCTAGTTACAGTGTTCGAGACTGCCTTGATAGCAGTCTGGCTGTCGAGTCATTATACTTTATTTTCCTCCTCATGCAGCCCCCTTCGCAATAATTTCTGCGCAGGCTGCAAGACGAATACCTACGGGGATTGCCTAGAAGACCGTCGTATGTTTCCCAGGCTTATGGATATTCCTTTGATTAGGGCTCGTGCCCTTAATTACTGGCTCCTGTCGCCCTGCTAGATTTGTTTCGTCCGTAACCAGTCATCAAAAGAGTGAAATCACTACGTGCCTGGTCTCTGTTCGGTATGGAGATTTTCACCTTTTACTGAAAAGGTCTCTTCTTTTCATTGGAAGATAATCTCGAGTGCCATACTGTCCGTGGGAATTTGCTGCAAGGACCTATCTAGTATTGTACCCGTAGTATCAGTATGCCCTCCAACCCTAGTGTTGGGATGTCACAAGTTGTTGGTTTTCAGTCTTAGGATCGTATTCATAGCCTCCGCTTTCACAAAAAGCTTCAGCTGTGCTGTTGATTGCACCAGTGATTCCCAGCAATGCCTCTCTCTGGACAGAGGTTAGCAGTCTCATTGCGGAGGACACTTCTGTCCTTCTCCACCAGACTACTGCCCCGTGGCATGGTATAAATACGATCCTTAGACTATTGACAACCAACAACTTGTTATCGCTGGTCTTATTACAGCAGTATATAGTCAAAGGATCGACCTCGGTTTTAGTTCACAGGTTTTACCGGCAACTCTCCTGCAGTGCCAGAATAGTTGCGTAGCCTTGGTCGTTATTTTGACTACGTGATTTTTCCTGCTCAGTTTCGCATCCAGTGTAACACCCAGATACTTTACTTCCCTGGTTAATTGTAGCTCTTGCCCAAGCAGCCTAATGCCACCTAAGTTATTGAGTTTCCTCATGTTGGTGAAAGCAACCAACTTGGTTTTTTGTGGATTAACTGAGAGTCTTTGAAAGGCGTCCTCCACCGTTAACGTGACTGAATACTCGCAAATTGATTAACACTGTGTTAGTTTCCTTGCAAGGACACAGCACACTTTTTGAAGGCAAACAGAGATATGTATTTTAGACCGCAGGTCTACGTTTAATTAAACCCTAAATTCTTTGCCACGTCGACAATAAGTAACCTGTCGGAATCGTTTCTGTTTCTAATATGTAGAAGACATATGACAAAATAGTGCACCGTACAACAATTTTCAATACCCTGTATAAACGACCGCCGTAATCAGATGGGAAACCGCGATCGCTTACTTGGCGCGCGTGTTCTAACATCGGGTGCACCTTTTTTTTCTGGTTCCGCAGCTGGAGCGCCGTGAATTTTACTGTTACATTGTTTTGTCGAGGCGGTGGTGGTTGCGCGGCGTGCGAGGTATTTAATGTCGGATTGTTCGGGCTCCGGCTGTCAACGCTGCTATTCAATTTATATCGCTCCGCATCAAAATGATGGTAGGTTCACGCTGAAACGACTTCTTTCTGTTCGACGCGGTTGTTCCGCCTCATATACAGGCTACCTTAACGGGAACTATGCTGCAATAAAGTTATTTGTTACGTAGAAAAGCACAAATTAGCAAATAATGCTTATCAGTTAACCGTTACCACTACAAAGCTAATTTGCTATGTTGGTCTGCCTATACACTTGGAGATTCATGTAATACATGATTAGTTGGTATAAAAATTTTAGGTAGCAAAGTATTTTTTCCTATCTATTTTAACTAATACTGAAATCAATGATTGCAAAAACTGATGAGAATATTTTTATGCCAGAAGATTCTTCGACAACAATTCACCGACTCATCATTCCCCAACGAAATTTGCTGACAAACTTCGCTGCTGTACTTCGAGAATTCGCATTGTCTTATACGGATAATTTGAAAGAGTAATTGAAAGCGCAAGTGATTTAGCAACATTGCAATTGAGTTTAGCTGTACTTACCGTTGGTGTTTGAGAAATAAGCTGGATCTAAATACCTGTCGTTTATTCATAAGACCAGCAGACTAGCTACAATATTGACAACCTCGAGATAGAGCGAAAAATACTTGTTAATGACTTCGGTCTGCTGTTTCATGAAAAGCTTAGTTTCCTGGATGACATCTCCACATTAGAGAAAAAAATGTTCTCTAACGTGGTGATTTCTTTTTCACAAAGAGAAACATATCTTTGAAAAAAATTATTTTCACATAAAGAAACTTTATTTGAATTAGATATAGTAATTTAAGATTAAATTTAATTAAGCGTCTTGGTGTTCTTTTTTCTTCTTTTACAATTAAATTTCGAATTTCAAATAATTATGTAACTATTTATTTTTTGGATAATCATGTTTCAAGGTAAGTAAATCTAATCTCCTTCATTCTTCTCCTCTTTTTTCAAATAGTTTTTAATAGAAAATATATTTAAGTAACACAAAAAATAATAATTCATTAATTAACGTTGTTTGTTAAACTTTTTCATTCTTGAATCAACTTTTTCAAACAGTATTAACGTTAAACTTAAAACAATTGTTAACTTTATATTTTCTATACAGTTAGAAAAAGGCTATAAATATATGAAATATCACGTAAATAAAGCATTTAAAATTCAAACAATTTAGTCTTTCATCCTGTCCGCTATCACCAAGAACAACAGATATAACCATCAAGACGCTTAATCAATCTCTTAACTTAAAATTAATGTTACTGTTTGCTTTGAAGCCATCAAAGTATTTCTTTAAAACAGCATCTTTTATTCAAATAAATTAGCTTAATAGCAAAACAATATTTGTTTGGATATAATATTTAATATATAAACTGCGTGCTAAAAAAATAGTAACACCTTGAAGGAACTGAGTCACAAAGCTAAAATTTTTGCAAGTTTTCAGTAATAAATCATAACAATTGGAAAAAAAATACCACCAATCCACAAAAAATTATCAATAAAATGTCACATCCTCACGATTGCTTATACACTGTCTAACTCTGTGAGGCATGCTCTGAATGAGGTGATCAATGGCACCTTGTGGATCTCATCCCAGGCTTGCTGTACAAGCACGACTTTCTTAAAGAAACTTCTTTAAGAAACTATTTATATAACCCAAAAATCGAATTTGAACTATTTTTTACCTTAATATAGTTGTTTATTTTCATAAATATGATAACGTGTATTTTTAGATACATGAAACGCTGCAACTTTGAGGGACTTTACTTTGTTTGTTGTACTGGTTACTTTGTTTCAAGAAAATTATTTCCTATATTATATTTGTGTTACTTCTGCGGCTGTAGTGGGCCATTTTACATATCTTCCTAAGTTTCTGGCTAATATTTCAGAAACTTCATTTACAATACGGCAACATGTTGGCTGGCTTATTTGTAATAAATCGCCACATACTCTCTAAAACACATATTAAAAATTCTGACAATTAAGTATTCAATTTTCAACAATAATTGTTACCTGAAATGTTCCACTGGCGTAAAACCTTAAGCAACACACAATTTTATTAAGGGAGGTATAGGCAGTCCTCTTCTTGACTCTCCCACTCGAGGATATATTAATGGCAGCAGTACGTCCTGCATAGTGTACCGTGAAAATCTGTATCTTGAATTCAAATTCAATCACAATGGAGAAGTCCATTGTTATAAATTTCTAGCGGATTTTCTATGTCCCTTAATATTAACCTAAATACAGATGTGTTAGTCATAATGCAGAATATAAAGCAATATTTGATTTTTTTTACCTTGGAATTTGTAAATCATTATTAACATGTTCAATGAATTTATTCAAATCGTGATTCATTTTTATAAATTTATCTAATACTTTCTATTACAATAGTTAATGAACAAACTCCACTCTGAGTAGCATCGAAGGTTATTTTCACCAACACTAAAATCTCGCTTACATTTTACTCACATTTCATTTCGTTTTGAGCAACGAATGAGTCACTCATTATTCTTGAATACGAAATTGAGTAAGATTTTAGATATCAGTGTTAGGTGAGAACGAGGAATGCTGAAATCGTGTTCTTGAATTTCACCCTAAATTTTGTGCTGAAACAATAACAAATACTATTCGACATTATCATAGTTCCAATTTGCAACATTTATCAGATAGTTAACAATTGTGACATACATTAATCAGATAGCTAAAAATTGTGGGAGGCAATTTATATGTACCCCTTCTCATATTTATGTTAAAATGATATTTCTACTAGAGATCTAGTATTTTGTTGAAAGTTTCTGTTACCCTTCTTTGCTTTGGACTTACAATTCACATTTTTTGTGCATTTACTTAAAAAAAAAAACAAAAAGCTGTTATTTCTAGGAAGTGGTGGACATGTTATTGTAGATATCATTTGATTTATTTATACAGTTTTTAAGCTAGAAGGAGTATTGTTCTTTATTGATTTATCAATGGTATCAAATGAGAGGTTAGAAGGAAAACGGTTAAATTACTTGTGATTATGCACTAATAATAGAAAGGTAGTTGCTAAGCAGTGGTTTGCTATAAAGTAACTCACTTATAAGTCACTTATAAAAAAATGGTATTACATAAACAAAACTCAAATTACAATATCTTAGAGCTATGATATGCAGTATACCGTACGCGCTATTCTAAACGCCAACACCCGAATATTCCCGAAGCGCGCCGCTCTTATGCTGGCTGAAGCGACGATACGAATTGTACCCGAGGTAGTCTGATTTGAGAAACGCAACGCATTCATTCAGGATGAGCGTATTTACAAAATTTACCTAGTGTCAACCTATCAAATAGTTAGAAATAAAAAAATAATCGCATATCCAACATTCGAAATAGTCATTAACAAATTATTTGTCTTTTGTTTTTTCAAGTAATATTTGAATACCTACTTCTGTTAATATTGCCTTTGATATTTTCAGTAAACGTCCGCACAATAATTGGTGTTTGTTTGAATTTGTTTTTTAATGAAAAGCAAAAGGGTTTCGAAAATGGAAATTTAAAGTTTCAAGTTCGAAAGTTTCAAGTAATGAAAATGTCTCCGGCTAAATTGTGATTAGAACTTATAAAATAAGTGAAAGAGAAAAAATAGAGAAAACAATATTAGTTCCAGCCAAACAAGTGCTTGAATAAGAATGTACAATTACAGCAAAAGTACACCAATAAGTAGATGTAATAAATAATGGCATGAATACGACTGCCTAACGATAATCTGTATTGATATTTATCAATACAGATACCCCAAGTTTGGCCACTTAAAACTTGAACATTTTATATATTTCATCAGGAATCAAAATTTCTTAAATAACAGCTATTTTTACACAATTAAAAACCACATTTAGTTATTTAGCAGTGAGAGAAAAATTCGCAATCTTAAATGGCAAATCTACCTATTGCTAGTACTGTGTATAATAAAGTTGTGGGTAGTCGAGAGAGAACTTGCACTAGTTCTATTTCATTATGCACTTAATTATTACCTACTGATTATCTAGTAAAATTAACAATTATACTTACTCTCAACAAATCATTAATCTTCTAAAGACAAAATAAATTGTTGCCACCCTACAACGTTCACTCCACCCAAAAATTGTTTACGATAATTAGCAATACTACCGCATACTTTAAAGTGTGTGTCACCTTGAGGCGCATTTTTAATGATACACCTTGCGAAAATCGTGCATGCACAATCGTTTTATCGAATTAAAGTTTGACGTTTAGCGCATTTCAATCCATTTTTTCTTCGCATAAGCGGTACATATGTTTTTTTTTATTCTCATTTCCGAAGTTAACACGATATGACAGCAGTGACGGGTACAGAACACGAGTTTTGAAGTTACGATGGCGAGGTACATTGTTGTTTTGTCTTTAGGAGGACAATAGTGGTAAAGTTTACAGCATAGTATGTGATATAAATTCGAGACGGTGTTGGCACTTATGTGGACTTACATTACCAACGGAAAATCAATATCCATAATTCTTTCATAGTTCCGAGCTCGACCCGAGGCAATAGTTTTGTAATAAGTAAAAGGATATCAAATTTATTAAAGTGTGGGTAGTTAGCAACAACGTAATGGCAATTAGATGTTTTCTGTTTGTTCTTCGATAGTTCTTAAAAGTTAGGAGGTTAGAATTTAGGGTGCAGTCATTGTTAATAGAAGTAATCAAAAATTTATAGATAACGTCTCTTTGTTTGAGATAAAAAGCTATTGTAATAAGGAAATCTACTTGTTGATATATAATTAGTGTTATTAAAAAAATAGTTATTATTACAATTGCTCTTTCTGTATTTAAATAAAACAAATAAAAAAAAAAATTGCAACGCCTTGAAGGTGGTTAGGCACAAAGCTGAAATCTTAACAAAACATCTGGCTGCATACACGAAGAGAAAGTAAAAATTCTTCCCTGGCCTGCTCGGTCTCCGGTTTAAACCCAATCTAGCATGTGTGGGATGTGATGGGTTGCTGCATAAGGCGCTTACCACAAGCAGCACACACCTTGCAGGATATTCGTTGTCATCTACAGTAAGCCTGGGATAAGATCCCACAAGATGCCATTGATTATCCCATTTAGAGCATGTTTCACAGAGTTAGACAACGTATAAACAACCGTGGGGATGTGATATTTTATTGATAAATTTTTACTGATTGTTGGTATCTTTTTTCCAATTGTTATGATTTACTACAGAAAACTAGCCCAAGCTTTGTAACTCAGCTCATTCAAGGTGTTGCAGTTGTTTTGGCACGTAGTTTAGTCTTTTTGAAATGCGCTTAGCACTCAGTTAATACATTTATTAATTTTTGGATAAATATATCACAAGTGTATTATTCATAAAATTGCATGAATGTAGTTTTTAATTACAATAACACTACGTCACAAATTAAAAAAAAATTAAGTACCCACTTAAATTTTTCCTGTTTATTTATTTATACAAATCGCTTAATAAGAACACCTATGTACTTTTTTTATATCACTACTGTTTTTGTACGGGTAACTAATAATTATTTGTAAAAAACTTAAAAAATATACACATTGCTTTATTTAATTATCAATAATTCGATTAAATTAACGACAAAAAATTAAAACTAACGACAAAACTTATTTTGTTTTGTTAATTAGTCCCAAGCCTGGTGAAATGCGTGGGGAAGGTGGCCGACGCTTCGCAATACGTATCTATCATGAAAAACTGAAAAATCGCGAATATCTCCAAAACCTTTGGAGATAGACACAATGACACTCGTAAAAATCGAAAGAAAATCAAATTTTACATCCATTTGTGTAAAAATTGCTATGCCAATTTAAAAGAAAAATCAAGTTATCCATGATTTTAGAGTTCGAAAATTACAGAGCCCTATTTAATAATTCTGTAATGTAAATGCAACAATTTTAAAATAAAAGACGTGTGCTGTTTCATAATTAAGCGAAAACTGAAAAACGCATCTTTCTAACTTTCGTATTTCCGGAGATATAACACCGCAGACATTGCAAATGTCATCTTTTTCGAAAAAACGTCATGTAATTCGGAAACGGTACAACTTAGCGCCAATGTGTGCATAACGTATTGTTATTTAAATTTAGCAAGGAATCCAAAAATACAGTAATATACACGGTGTTCCATTTAAAATAATAATAATAAAGTATCTACTTCCGGTACAATCGGAAGTCCGCCATTACTGAAACTAATTTTAAAATGGGTAGAATATGATTCGAGCCAACATTTATTTGAAACATTTTTCCAAAAAAGCAATAATAAATCGGCTATGGGCCGTTGCATCTTAGCCTGGACATCCGGTATGTATATCAGGTAGAATATTTCAATCTGTGGCTACGAGCACGAAGTGACGTATAAATATGCATATTGTATCTATAAGGGGATAAAATGTGAACTCTACCTCCATTGAAAATCCCAAGATTTTGTGCCAGAATCGGCATAGCCTATCTCATGCCATCAGTGTATACTTCAAAAACAAGACGTGATAGAAACAAAAAACATCCACTGCTTACATATTGTAACTAATTGAAAACCAAAATAGTAATCAGTTTTTCAGGTACGAAAATCGTGTCACGCAGTGTAATTAGCAATATATTGTGCACGTTAAAATATGTGTACCTTAAGTACCTATTACCATTAACTATTTTGAGAAAGGCAGCAATATGTTCGACTGAGATCACATATGTCCGCAAAAATACTCGTGTGCGGAGTACTCCAAGGATCTATTTTGGGTCCACTACTATTTGTCATATATATTAATGATGTGGCAGTAAATATCTCTGCTGATGTAACGTGCCTATATGCAGATGACACATCGCTGGTCACCAAAACCAAAAATAACGTTGAATTGCACGAAAGAGCTCTAAATATTATGACAGAGGCGGAAACATGATTCGCAGCTAACAAGCTGAAGCTCAAACCAAATAAGACAGAACACCTTGATCTGACCCTAAGTAGAAGTACAAGTAACAACAGTATTTAAAATATTAGGCATACATATTGACAGCAAACTCACTTGGTTCACGCATATAAATCAGTTGGCTGCTAAGCTGTCTAGTGCTGTTTACAGTGAGCGGAGAATGAGATATCTGTCCACCTATCAAGCTGCAACAATTATATATTTTGCTAATTTTCTTAATGTAGCTACCTATGGCATACAGTTATGGGGGATGGCTTCCGAGGCTGAGCGCATATTTCTTCTCCAAAAGCGCGCCGTGAGGGCTCTATGCAACCTAAAATGAAATGAATCATGTAGGGAAGCATTTATACACGAACGGTTACTCACTTTGCCATGCGCATATATATTCACTGTTAGCAAATATATACACATTAACTAAACAAAATTTAATAAAAATGGAGACACACATTCTTACAACACCCGTAAAAAAGACTTTTTAAAAGTACCATACCATAGAGTGTGTGCCTCTCAAAAATATGCAGATTTTTGGGGAGCAAAAATTTTGATGACAACAGATTGATTATAGCTTGAAGAACTCATTTACTGAATGGAGCTTTTCATTCAATTGAGGAATTTCTAAATTTTAAATTTGTTAATTAAGTGTTTGACATGCATGTATATACAATGTCGTACGTCATTTACACTATGTCTGTATATATGATGTATTTTTTTCCTGCTTGTATATATTCCTATATTTATTCATGTGAAAACTACTGTATTGTAATACAATAAATAAACATATTATTACTGTGACGTTAACCAATATTCATTTTGCTGAGATTGGCTACACTTTTTGACATTCGTTTATTTGGTCTGTAGTATTCCTAAGGCGACTTTAGTAATAACGAACAATATGGCAGATGTTTACAAACTTTTTATTACGAAAAAAAGTATGTATGCTAGTGGGCACTATAATTTTACGCATGCCTGTTATGATGTATAACTCGATTTAACTGAGAAAGATAAGCAATTACAGTGTGTAATTTAACCGTAGCATGGTAACGTTTGGAATTGCTATCTTAAGGCCTGTATTTCATATACGCAGTGACATTTAGTGAATAGAGACAGAACGGCTATTAAAACGAGTTAATAGCAGCGATGTAAGTATAGCTTAAATGGTTAAATTCGTTATACATAGTGAGTAAATACGCTTTATAATGAAGACATGAAAAAATTAAATAGGCAGTCCAGCGTCTAGTGCTTCTTCGTCACAATAAAAACATTAGTGAAATCAAATTTTAAATTTATCTTATCCGTCATCAATATCTAACAAAATTGATTTCTCTTCAATTTTTGTTACACGCTATAAGTTATTGTATAACTTTTTTTACCAATGTATGAAACAGTTCAGATATTTTTGATATGGTTCTTTATTTGGAATTAAAAAAAAATCCATTTTTTCATATTTCTACAAAATTTGCAGTTATATTTTTTTATATGTAACTGTTCCTTTAGAATATAAGAAAATGATTAACAAAACAACAACAGTAAATAATAGTACAACTACCTGACGTGTGCAGTCTTATTATTTGAACTAATATCAATTTACTTTGTCTGCCATGACATTCTCTTGATCTTTTCCACACCGCTGTCGATCCACAGCACACTAGATCTTTAGAGATTCGAAAACACTATATTTTGTTAATATTTAAAATATGTATAAAGTGTTATATATTCATTAAAGCGCGCAAAATTTGTTACTTAGTTATAATTTATTCAGCTATGATTTCTATTAAAAAAATAATATGACGTCATAACTGCAAATTTTGGAGAAATAGTAAAAAAAGATTTTATTTTCAAACTCGAAAAACAAAAAATCTAAAATAGCTCTATTATTTGTAGTATGCATGTACTGTATTTTAAGTACATCTCGCGATGATAAAACATGCTTATGCTTTTGAAAAAAGACCGTTCAACATCTACGAATGTAATACACGCATAATTAAAATAATCTCTGTACACTGTTGAAAATTTTAACACTTTTTTGACTAATTTAATAGTCAGGAGAGGTCCACACTCTTTTCGTGTTATTTTGTCGAGAACTATAGAAGTTTAAATTTGACGAGCAAAGATAGTCAAGTATTGTCTATTGCTAAGGGGTTATTTTGTCCAACTGACAGGTGGAAATATAAAATACTTTTAGTCACATTTTATTTGATCTAGACTAGACAAATTTACTAGCTGTTTAACTAAATGAATGCGATCTATTGGTGTTTTAACACATTTTCTAAACACCAACGTCTTTTTAATATGCAACTCCTATTTCTTAGTGCTATAATATTCTCTCCTTTAAGACGTTTTCTCAATTTATAAATATGCAAAACCACTCATTCACAAGTTTTGGTTTCAACTAAACGTACCAATTTTAAAATGATTTTTTGAGAACCATTATAAAATTAAGTGAATGTTTAGGCTATTTGATTCAAGTTTAAACTAATTGCGTAAATAGATGTTCCCAATACATCTTTAAGATGTTGAATTTTTTTATGCCCACTGGTATTAACGTTTAATAACACGAGGTTACACTTTGCAAGTCAGTCCATTTGGTGGTTTGTTTGGATATGTTAATACGGAGAATCAAACACGAAAACAGATACACGTGCAATGCAGGTCGGTGCGTATAATGCAATACTGTATTAGAATAGGTGGGGTTTCTATATTTTTATCCGAGGGAAAAATTTTGATTGGTTGACGCTTCTGAATGTCTCGAAAAATAGTCAATCCTCATATCTGAACAAAGAATTCACACGAAATTCTAGTTATTTCTGTTCTATTCAATACGCGTAGTCAACTCGTCTGGCAAAGTTTGGAAAAATCAACACTAAAATATTTGACTAGCGCAAAATTAACGCCAACACCGTAATATTTTCAACAGTGTTGGTAGATAACGGACCATAATGTAAATCCTGGAATTCACCGATATACTCCCCTACATTATGAAACAATGATCGTTTTCTGGGATTTTCCACGCTCCACATTGTATTATATTTACAATGCGTAAAACGTTGACGAAAAATTGTACTATCTCGCATCAAGACTCGACTAACACTGATACTAGGTACACGAATCGGAGGAAGTGATTTTACAGCCTTGAACATTTACTGTCGCTAACGTTCTGCATAGCGCGAAGCCAGTGCGGCCCGTGTAAGCAGGCACGTCTGACCACTCTGGTTGTAACACATAGTAAGAATTAAAAAAAAAAAACATTTTTTTAATGCCTTGAATAGGACAAGATAGATTTAAAATTTGATTTCACCAATGTTTTAATCTGCAAGAAGTACCTGTGTGGACTGCTTAACTCATTTTTATGTATCTCCATTGTAAGGCGTATTTATCCACAGATCTGACAGAAGATGTCAATTGTAGATTATGTCAAAAGGGATAGTCTAAGTATATTATGCGTCTCCTAGGTTTAGAGAACAGTAGAGCAGGCAGCAAAGGTACAGCCCTGTAGAATGATAGCTATAATTCAGGAGGTAAAATTGGAGGACATATTCAAGACCAAAGGAAAGGAAGGTACAGATTAGGCACCATGTGGATCCCAGTTCTAATTTAATCTATATAACTTTTCTAAAAATGAACATGGTCTATAGTCAAATGATATCTACGATCTCACATCTGTCGTCTTACTTTGCGAATTTTGTTTTACTTGATACCCTGCATCTGAAAGATGACCTTTGAAATTTATTTATCCGAAACCTGTTTAAAATTTAAAATATATTATTCAAGATTTTCTATCACGTAGATAACAGAATCAGAAGACATGGGTTGCAACTCCATTGTATTGGATAACAAAAACCACTAAAAAAATTATGTTTTAAAATAATTTATTGTTTCACCACACTGTAGTCTCATCATGTGGGTAAAGAGTATAATTTATATTATTTTCATTAGGTATATAATAAAACATAATATAATCTTACTTTTATAATTATTATATCTTAAAGCAAAAATATGAGACTCAAGCAATGTTATCAAAATGTTATTCTTGACATTTTGAATTCGCATCAACAGATATATTTTAACTTCACGCTTTAGAAACTACAGTTTAATCTCGTTGCTTTTAATTGCAGATTTTAATAAAGACCGCAGGCTGGTCGAAACGTTCTCATCATGTTTTGTTGTGCCACAGCTGCCATAGTTAAAAAGAAAAGCAAGAAGCATACTATTTGCTTAGTTAGAATCACCCTTTTATAGGATTGCTTAAAAACAACATTTTTAGAAACAATGTACCGCATTTGCTTACCCAGCGTAGACCAACTGACAATAATCTCTTACATTAAAAAAATATTTTGATGCTTTGCAAAAAATCGTTCACCGTATTCCGATGTATTGGGGCAGCTTCAGCAACCACAAACGACTATGCACTAATAAGGAACCGTGGTTCGATTTCATGCCGGAACTAATTAAAGAAAAACCGATAAAATCTAAGTTTGTCGGAAACTAGTTCCATTAGCGCTAAATAATATCCCTAACCATTCGTTTTCATTAGGGAAGGGATTGCTTCCAAAGTAAATAGTTTCAGCTGTGGTACTGATTTTATCATACAAAATCTATTCGACGCGGCACAATTAGGGCTTCCCGATTAGTGTTTGTTTTACGTGCCAATACTGCCAAAAGCGACGTGCGGAAAAAGCACAGTAAATGTCCTATATTACACGAACGGACATTATTTCACTATAATTTCCTTGTGTCGGCACGTACTTGTGTATACACTATCAGATCTAAAGCAATAAGATCACGCTTAACAAGGGAGACAACAAAATGATAACGGCGTTAGCAAGATATAAATACATTTAATTATCAGGAATTTTAGAAATCATTATTTAATTTTCCACAATCTGAATATAATAATAACAATAAGATTTATATAGGTACAATTCAAGTTTTATTCATCCCTTAACACTACAACCAAAAGGTTTATTGTGTTATTCTGCTTTTATTAAGATCATAAGTTTACCTACTTTTCATAAACACACTAATTCTGATTCTGGAATTTCTATACGGAAGTTATTTTCGTTTGGTATTCGGTTGCAAATTTTCCTAGTGTCACATACCTATTTTCTTAAGATTTATTACATCAGAAGCTATTCCTATTATCAAACCATCTGCATAGAGGTTTGGGTTTGAGTTGCTGATTACTGTTTAATTCTGTAATTATCCCAATCCAAAGTAACCTCGATGGATTTCTCTTTGGATAATTTGGGCATCATGTTCATTGCCCATTTCAAATTTGAATACTTGAAATTTTTCAAAATTAGGAATGGTTTTGCTTGATTAAAGTATTGAATAACAAGTATGGCAATGACAACAACACAGCAAATCGATTCCCACAGCATACTGGAAATGTCATTAAATATGATGTATACCCATATTATAGAGAGGAATGGAGATGCAATGAAAGAACATCATTGCAAGTACATACCTGCTGGTCTGAAGACTATTCCAACGTGGCCCAATAATATTTGGTCGCAGTCTGAGAGTCAGGAAATGCCCAGGACTTAGCATTGTACTACCATGAATAGATAAGAGAGCTATAAAATTAATGTGATAGAGAAATTTGGGTAAACATCGAAAACAAAAAACGTAAACAAACATTTTCATGAGATCAGCGCTAAAAATACTATTGCCAAAGTGGGACGGATCTTTTACAAGAAGTATGAAGAATTTTCAAGAGACCAAATATTACCGTTGGCACCGCGGCTACAATGACTAAACGGCAATTTAATTTCAGGGCCAACCAAAGAGCATTTAAATTTTTAAACACAATGTCCGATTTTGCGTTTGAGGATACTTTCGCTTAACCATGTGAAACAAGAACTGGTTTGAATTGAACTACACGAATCGTAATTTTTTTATGGATGAATGTGACTAAAGACAAAGAAAGGGTCATAAGAGCGCAGCTTCGCTTTACCAGCCTCACAGACTGAAGTGAAACTTAACTTTTCCTGGGAAAGTGTTTCTTAAACTTCCTGCACGAACTCCTTTCTATGCAACATGCAATGGACTGCATGATTAATCCCGTAATGCTGATGATAGTTCTGTATCAGTGCCAATGGCGATATAATACATTTCAATGTAGTTGATAGTAATGCAAAGCCGATTTCACAAACGGTTCTCAGCACTAGGTAATAGATTATCCAGTTATTTCTCAATACAATGCGTTCCAAGTTCCATTGTGAAGCATGTAATTAGTAAAAAAGGTTCCTTTGCATGTTGACGTAAAAACTCTTTTTGATGTTTTTGTCATTTCTTTTTCCAGTTGGCTGACAATTTATCTTATCTCCGCTTTTCTGAACATGATATTGCGAGGGGAGCTTTGCTTTTAAATTACTTGCGCGTGTAATTAACTATTGCATCCCGGACCAATGTAAAATGAGTGTTAAAATGTAGTAATGTGTTTCTGACTTCAACATTGTGTTACCCTTTGGAAAATCGCGTATAATTATTCTAAAAGATGTATAAAACTTTACGTAAAACTGGTGTGCTTTAATATCGTGTTTTCCCTATTAATACTTCTAATGTTATAATAATATATTTATTATTACTATTATAGATAATCAGAAAAGCATTTTTCTCTGCTGAAGATTCATGTAGGTAGTATTTATTTAATATTCGAAAAACTAAAAATATTTTAGCACATATCGAAATCTCTCAGAAGTTTAATTTTGTTCACAAAGAAAGAACCTTAAACTATAGTAGCAACTACAAGAAGTTTAGCCACTATACTATATATGCTATAAATATAAATACTTACAAAGTTATGTGTGCCGCTCTCTTTAATTACTTTGAATCTAAATGCATTTCAAGATATCTAACGTTTGACAAAAATAGTCATATATTGCATATTTGCACAAAATCACAATAAAATGTCACAATAATGCGGCGCCATCGAAACTATTGTCTCTTATATGTAGGAATTCTTAGAAAACCACGCCGGAGAAATCGCCAATTTATTACGTAATCCCAGCAAGCAGATTTACAAATACTTCATGAATGTTGTATACGCCTTTTTTTTCAATAATAAATTACTTTCTTTGCTGTTACGTAACAATGCATTGCGCTAACGAATATATCATAAAATCGCCACAAGAAAACCGAAATATATTGTTCGTCTACCATTCATTCTATTAAATCTATTTTATAGTGCTAATATAATTCTATATTCTTAAATATCAACGTATTCTTATTCATACACAAACGGTTTTTAATATGATTATAGACAACAGAAATGACTTCTTGTGCACGTCTATGGTGGAGAATTGTAAAAAATTAATTACCATAGATATTCTTCATTTTGATAATGTATAAATATAAAAAGAATATTAAAGCACATTATATAAAATCAAATTCATTGCTAAGTTTGTATTATCTAGCGCAGATTGTAAGCAATTTGCTCGCCTTATCTCTAGACAATCTTCAATATACTCAAGCATATTCTGAAGATCGTACCCCTAGACTACCCGAGTACTTACTGAGGAAAGCTTAAAGCTGTATGTCCATGATGGTAATTCTTATATGTTCTTTGTTTAGCAATTCATTCTTTCCTACCTTTACGCGATCCAGAATTAAACTTATATATACTGAAATTAGCCCTTCAAAATATTTGCATGTAGTAATTTTGAAAATCTACCAAAAATTAACCTCTAAATCGATAAGGCAATTATCTTTATGGGATATTCAATTAGCTTTTTTGCCGATTTTTTTCTTATAATGTTAATAACGGTAATATTTACGCCAACGATATAAGTTACAGGACGAAAAAAAAAAGTTAACTACACCCCCTGTCTTAGAACTTACTCTTACAACTAATAGGAAACAGTTTAAACATTAGCAATAGTAAACAGAACATTGAAAATATTGAAACAGAGGTGGGAGTAAATTTAAGCAATGTGAAAAAATATTAGCAAGTATGACATTTGCAATACTGAGCACAACGATAAATAGGAATATCATTGTACTGTAGGAAGAGCAAAGTACTGAAATGAGCGCCAAACGGGGAACATGAATATAAGAAACGCTATGGATTTTATGAGGCAGCAGCCGGAGACTGCATATTGTGTCTATCTAGAAGATTTTAAGTGACCAAATGCCCGAGGAGGAACACATGGATCTATTTTAAACGATAAAATGTCAAAAACTTGCTCTTACTTCTCATAGCTAATTCATGGCAAAAGTAGTAGGTGACAAACACACAGGGACATACTCAAAGACAGTTTACAACGAAAATCGAATACATGTGACTTTAATGTCGAGCCAAATTGTAATAGCGCGACATCTTATGACAAAGTCTCTTAAGAGCGCGCCACAGAAGGGTTGCAATATGAGTGAGCATAAAGAGAGTACAACAG